>JAXCGZ010019127.1:0-50000 GCA_037179515.1 Halocaridina rubra
CATGTAATTTTCAAAGTTTTTAATTTGATAAGGAAGTTCAGCGATTCAATTTTGAAAAGAAAACTGTTTACAAATGTCCAGTCTTAGAGTGATGTTAGCCCATGATAACTGTATGTTCAGGTCTCCCTTTCTTGCCATAGTTTATCTTAACCCAATGATCTGATGTTTGTAAATGACAGATCAGAAGCCATGAGTCAACTTTCAACATCTACTACAAAAACTCTCTTGGACTTGTTCATATATTATCATCAACAACATTCAAAGGATACTCAGCATCTTCATCATCCTGTTTCTACAAGGATGTCAGCGCCTTGCAATAAGAAAAGGTCATGAAGGAATTTGCACATTGACTGTGAATCAAAAACAATTAGCCTTGTTTAAACCTTTGAGAGAGTAACCATATCTCAGACCTCTGCCAGATTACTTGTGAATACCAAATTAACAAAGTACCTTAAAAGTTGAATATTGCACATGAGTTGCCTAGTATTTTACCTTATGTTAAATAATAATAATAATAATAATAATAATAATAATAATAATAATAATAATAATAATAATAATAATAATGGATATAATCATCATCATCATCATCATATGTGTGAATGTATACAGAGGTTGCAATCCCTCTTTTAATAGGGGTAGCCGAGATGTCATTAACAGCTAGCATAATAATAATGATAATAATAATGGGGGTCCTCGGTTTACACTGCCCTTGAATTACGATGTTCGTGGTTACATCACATCTCCCATAAATTATATTGCTTCTTTTTTTTTATTATTTTTGGCTTGTATTATGTCTCCCAAAATTAAAGCTGATTCTTTTGATGGCAGTGCTTTGAAGAAAAGTGAAGCCATCATCATGGAAGTGAAATTAGAGATAGTGAAATGTATGGAAAAGGGAGAAACTTTACTACTGAAATAGCATAGGTGCTCATTTAGGTGTGTTCTGACTTACACTGAATGTTGGGTTACATCACATTTCAAGAACAGAACTCTGACGTGAGTTGAGGACTTCCTGTAATAATAATAATAATAACATTAATAATAACAATAATAATAATAATAAGTGAAGGAAGGTTTGGCATTTCCTTCCTTCCAGATTTATTTTAGCCAAATTGCTGATCGAAGATGAGGTCACTCATGGTATGGTGAGCTTTCCTTTTGTTCATTTAACTTATGACCTCTTTGCTGATGTCATCAGGATATGGGAACTTGTTAAAAATCAAAATATGGTAATATGACATTTTGATACATGCCATTATGACCTCCAGATTGGAGTAGAATTTTAACAAATGAAGTGGAAGAATATATTGAATATATGGTTATCATTTTGCACCTAATCCATACTCTTTGTATCGTCTTCAATTTTGTATTAAATAAATTTGAGGGAGAGACAGATTACCTAGTCAGTCTTCCCCGAATAGTAGCTTTTTATCGCATACTGTACATGTCAAGGTAATATCGTTTCATTGGATTCTGTGGATGAATAACAGTAATTGATTTTGAAATTGAAAAAGGAAATTATTATGAATTGATCATTTTACCAGAGTTTCCTGAATCTTGTATGTATATTTCTTAGAAAGGGATGTAAGTATTCTTTTTTTTACTGCGTGGATTTCTAGAGCTGAAAAATTTATTGTTAAATTTTAAGCATTTTTGATACTATTAAAGAGACAACATATTAAAGGTGCGAAGCACCCTGAAGCTTCCAACACTATCTACTTGGTATTAATAGTGAAGCCCATGTTTCCTTTCCTTTTAGGTTTAATAGGGACCAGTTTATCCCTGAAATTCTTTACCAAATAAAATTGGAAATGATTTACCTTATGTGTGCTCTCTGAGTATTTTATCAACATTGCTTGTTACTCGGATCGCATTTTTGAGTTTTTCTTGGTGAGATTATGAATTATATTGCACACTAAGATGTTTTATCACTTGAAACACAGTAACAATAGCAACCAAGTGCTCTCTGATCCATCGGTTAATCAGCTCATCACAGAACAAGATATCATCATAAACTCTTTTGTCGCTTATTCAACCGCCAGCATCATTGTCGTCAATATTACTTTACCTTTGGTGTCAACAATCTAAGAAGACCCTCAGCTACCAAACTACATAACCTAATAAAATCTGCATATCTTTGTCAAAGCACTTCGTTGCTAAAAGGAAGATTGCAACACATCCTGCAGAAATTGTATTATTTGTATGATTAGATTTAGAGTATTATGTTCCTGTCTGAGAATGATATTTTTGTAGATACTCTTCAGTTTTTTTAAAGGTTTTATTATAGCAGTTAACTAAGTTTAGAGCCTTTGTATAATGTCAGTGAGTTTGTAAATTAAAATGTCTGTTTTATATATTTTTATTTGCCTCCTTTTTGTTTCTAGCTGTGCTGTAGTAGTAGGGTTTTATTCGGATGTTTTATTTTTTATTAGAATATATCATGTGGTAGCTTAAGAAAGTAGCTGACTTATTCCAGAACAATAAAAGAGTGATATTAAAAGTGTTTATTGTTTTCAAAAAGAAAACTATAAGTTTTTCTTAGAAAATGTAAACCACTTTAAAATATTAATATTAATTCATAGCTGTAGTATTGAGAATAATCTTGAGCTCGTACCAGGAGCAAAAGCATAATTTTTTTATTATGTTATATTCTATGCATATATAAAAGGAAATTTGTGTTCTCAGGAAGTTGTTTTGAATTGGGTTTAGAAAAAAAAAAATCTTACATTGGAACATTTACCTTGATTGGCTTTTTAATGATCATTTAGATATCTTAAATGCAGTTGTCCCTAATCTTATGCTGTTTAAAATAGTGTGATTTTTAACATATACAGTAAAAAATATATTAAACAATAACATTTCCTAACATACTCCCGAAAAGAATACATTATTGCAGCTAAAGTACTATTTTTACATAACTTGAGAATGCACTAGCTAAAGGTAGAGTACAGTACAGTGATCTAGGCATAATTTATGGAGTAGATTATTACATATTAATATAACAGTTTTTACCATAGGTAATTTATTATTTACAAGGGAGGGAGTGGAACCAATTAACAGTGCAAGATGAGGAACAGCTGTACTTCAAAAAGTATTTGGAGAAATTAATGTTTCTCTTTTCTTGTAATGTCATAATGCAATATCTTATTATCAAATAGTAGACTGTTATGATCCAAAAATTCATATAGTCCAAATTGAACATATATTCTTATATGTTCATTTCTACAACTGAAAGTTTTCAAACTTGAGAAGAACTGACCAAGACAGTTCGAAGTTAAGTCTTCTTTCAATCATGGTTCTTCTCACGTGCCTACATCTACACTGACTATTCTGGCATATGCATTACATATCTCTCACTATTCTATTACATTTGACAAGTCGCAACTCTCCACTTCTCTAGTTCTTATAGTTTTCTTTTATGTCATCATTACTATAATATGAAAGGTTCATAACTCATGGCCCCAGTGCCCGACATGAATTTTTGCTAAGTATATGCAGGGATCTTGTTGGCTCCACTATTGGCATGAGAGTGGACACGCTTAGTGAGAGTAATAGTTCTGCTCATAGTCTTGCACTTCCAAATAAATCTGTTTCTTTCACTATACACTTTTCTAACATCCAGGATCCGAACTCAAATCTTTCATCTGTGGAGCAGCAGTTGGGTACATGCCTCCTTAACTTCCTCCTTCTCTCTTAAACCCATCCATCTAGTTGTGCATCCCCTGACCCATTTCTAATCTCTCACCATAACTTTTATTCTCATTTCAAGTAGGTGGGGCCTGTGCCTACTGTAATACAAGCACACCTATTGCAAGGCTCATTGGACCTTGAAATTCCTGATTTCTACATTTTCTGGCTGAAAATCTATCTCTTTTCCACCTCTATATTTATTTGCTTCTGCTACTGCTCTCCTAATCCCACTGACTTTGTGTCCTTTTTCAAATATCTATCCTCTTACTGTGAGTCCTTGCTGTCTTCTAACCCACATGCTTAAGTTCTCTACATTGGACACTTCAGTGCACATCACAGTGAGTGGCTTGATTTTACTCAAAATTCTTTAAATTGTAACTATCATGAATGATTATGTATTCATAGCATGCTTGTTGAAGTTGACTTAGCAATAGAGTAATATATGTAATGCTCCTCAAACTTGACAGATATAAGGAGGGACTTGATATTTTAAAGACTTTTTCTTGGGATCCACATACAGTACCTCCTCTTTTGAGGGATAAAACATGTATCAGACTAACACAATGTTATAGAATTCCCTAGTTGACTAAATGAGCCAATCTATTATTGAGAATGGTTTTTAGATATTGTATTGCAGATATTCTTCCTCCTACTCTCTGGATTCAAAGCTGGGACCTGTAGCTTCAGGAGAACTTCAGTTCTTTCTCTTTTTAAATCTGGCTCAGGCCTCTAAGTTGTAGATTCCTGATCTACAGGTCCCTGTTTCAACTTCCGAAAGTAGGAGTTAGAATATTTGGAATAGAATTATTTGAAAATATTCAAATGCATAATTTCTTTGCAATGCTCTATCAGTGGGAACGATTGTAGTTTGAATTGCTGTAATCCTATGTATGAATCACTATAAATATGCAGACTTCCTGTTGACTAGTTGTTTTTTGTTCTCACTTCTTTTAGGTTTATTAGTTTTATAGTGAACCTTTTTCCTTGTCTCTTATTTAAAGTACAATAGTCATTGATTTTCTGCTGCATATATCGACCCATTTTGTGGGGGACCATGTTAGTGCCATGGTTAGAGCACTTGACGTGGAAGGTGACAAACCTACAATCAAGCCCCTTCATAACATGGGGGACCATGTTAGTGCCATGGTTAGAGCACTTGACGTGGAAGGTGACAAACCTACAATCAAGCCCCTTCGGAAGGGGATCCAGCCTTAAATCCCCATCTCCAGCCTGTCTGTCCACCCTCGTAATGGAGATTAATATTGACACAAAAATTTGGGATATTGCAAACCTTGATTTCTATGGTTTTCAGTGTCTCCCTTCGCCATAATAGTTGAAGCTCCATATATTTTGGTTCTTATATAAGTTTTGTTTAACCATAATTTTTGTTCTGTCCATTAAGTTTTCCTTGTAAATCAATTTTGTTTACTCTTTTTCAACATTTTTTCTTCCTACTGGGGCGGGGGACTTGAGTTCGTCCTACATCATGAAAATTGACCAATTGATGCAGGACAAGGGAACTGGTATACCCCTCCCATTAGAGTCAAGGTATATGCTATAGCACCAAAGACAAATTTATTCTTTACATAAGGTACCATGCTTTTGGTTCTTCATTAAAGAAAATATATAGAGAGAGCCTGAAATGATCTTCAACATGAACTCCCTTTTTGCCTAGATTTATGAACATTGAAGGCATTGCGTTTACCCTCTGGCTATTACATATAGCCTGAAGGTCAAGCTGAGACCTCAGAATGCTCATATACCAATGTTGAAAGTACTTCATGTTGAAGATCATATTTGTGAATAGATTTGTACTTTTATGGAAGAAGCTCTCTCTGAACTCATTTCTTAAAGAAGATACTTATTAGGTGGATGATCATTACGAAAAGAGTACCCATACGGCTTGCAAATGTTTTTTTTGGGGATATTTCTGCCACCCTTAGAGGTACATCCTCCATCCTGCTCTCCCTTTCATCTTTTTTTCCTTATTTGTATCTAATTGCTTCAGCTTAGTGGTCACTGGCATCATGGACAGCATGGTGTCTCTGTATTCTTCAAGGTGTGAAGTGAGATTGTAGTATTTCCTACTAACCTTGCTCTTGATAATGGAATGCATCATGTTAATATTATTTTAATGCCTTTCTTTTGCCCAACAACTGAGCAATTGTTTGCTGATTTGGAGTGAGAATCATTTCCATGCTGTCTATTCTTGTGTTTGTCAAGATGAACTATATACTAAAATACTTCGTTTGTAAGCTTCATTGGTTTTGCAGTTAACTATATAGAATGTTAAAACCTGTCTTTCATACTTTTTGTCATTCATTTTTATGCTTGTGTTTCTTTTGCAATGTTTTTTTTCACTATGTTAATGTATTTCTTGAAGACTGTATTCCATTATATATTTAGCCCATCACAACATGCACTCCTATGGTTGCCTCCCTCTTAATATTTTAAAACTCCATTCAGTAAAGCTAGTGCTTAACTTTAAAGTCTATTCTGAGTTATATAGAATTTGTGTACTTAAAAAGCACTTCCCACCCAGATAACAAGGATGTTTTTATCATACTTTTTGGAGGAATTGAAATTGTAAGAGTAAGGCATAAAAGATGACACAAACTCAGAGCATCACGTGATCAGTTATGTAGGAAAGAAGTAAGGAAAATCTCAACCTTTTTCACAGCATTGTCAGTGGGGGATTAATGTATGATGTATAGAAACAAACTTTTCATTCATAGTTATTATCCATTATTTTTCTCACACGTAAGTAATATGTTGGAAATTAATACAGTATCTGAAATTTTAATGAAGATCATTACCTGTTGGTGTCACATATATACTGCAGTTAATGGAAGCCTTTTGCTTCTGAGAATAAGTTTGGAGCTGCCTTTTTAAGACTACAAGAATTTTAAGATATTATTTATCAGAACCGTTTTGTATGTCACAAGTAGTTCCAATATGTAGGATTGGACGCAATCAGGCTGAAGCAGAGGGACTAATACTGGATGCCCTTCTTAGCATCCCAAGGTAGGCTCGAACCTGCATTAGTCATTCCTGACATGTGTATTCTACCATTAAGCTGCTGCAGAGCTGAATTTTTATAGCTATAAGAATTTTAAGTAACATTCATTCTAATACTGTAATTACCATTATCCATCACATCATCTTCCCTACAATTATATGTTCTCTTCATATTTCAAGATTTAGGAATTGTAGTCCAGGAGGTAATTGGTATTTCTTGTTATTATGCATGTTGATATAAGAAATAATCATCATATATTAAGTTTGTCACCTGTCAGCCTAGAAACGTGAATTGTAGAGGAATGGTCAAATGTCACCTGTCAAATGCCCTATTTGTTAAATAATGTGCCCTCCTTTGAACTCACCTTCTAACTGGAGTCTCAGTTTCAGTCTTTTGTCTTCTCTTCTCAAATGAACATAAGTATTCAACAGTTTAGTGAAACAGTTATCTGAAATCTTCATCAGTTTTATTACTTACGAGGTTGAAATATTTGAATGATTCCTCCTTATCATAATAAATTGTTCACTAAAGGTGAGTGTAAGGAATATGAAGAGGTATCCATACATATGCAAAAACTGGAAAGATCATTAGATTGTAAGAAAAATACAAAAAATATTTGATTAACTGTGGCATGAAGTCTCACTTTTGCGTGTTTGTGTGCGAGACAATGGGACAGGTAAAGAAAATTAACCTCATTGGGACCGGGCACCAAAAAACGTAATGCAAAGAGAAACAGATGGGGAGTGTAGTGACAGGTCAGATGTGAAGCGATAATAAGAGATATTGAACGAATACGTCAGAATATTCGGTGTAGATGTAGGCTTAGGAAAAGAACTGTAAATGAAGGAAGGCTTAACATGGAGCTCTCCTGGACAGCTTGCTGATTGGATAATGAAACCAATATATACAATTATAATGGCAACATTTTCAGGATGCTATTTAAACTGATGTCCTGAAGCATCTTTTAAGGCAACAAGAATTGGATTTTTTATAATATACCGATAGATCCCATGTATGAAAGTCTTGTCATATTTCATACCACAAGTAGAAATGTAAGTTGGTATGGATCTAATAGTGTTATGATGTATTACACAGAAATTCTTACTTTTTTAATAAACGTCCTGGGTACTTTTTTCATATTACACATCCCTTGATAAACATGTATTCTCGGCAGAGTATTAGTAAACTTAATGAGATACGTTTGTAAAAGCCTAAGACATTCAAACTGGCCAAATAGAAAATGGGGAGATTGAAGTAGTCTGCAGATTTAATGATTCTAAAAGTTCAAATGGGGAAAAAAAACTGAAGGCTTGAAGAAGTCAAAAGTTTTCAGGATTTAAGGAGTTCAGTGAAACAAAAAACAAAAGGGGGATAATGAAAGAGGCTGAAGTGTTTAGGTTCTAAGGTATTCAAATGGGCAAAAAATAAAAGGGGAAGGTTGATGCAGTTAGAAGTTTTGAGAATCCTTCAGCATTTTTCTTCTTATAATTGCATTATGAATGTAAAATATTTGCCCATATCCATGCATAAAGCAATTGCTATTATTTGAAAATGGTTTTTTAAAGATTATACTTTGCATACATTTTAATACACGAATATATTGACGTATTTTTCCTGCTGCCTAGCTGTGAAGAATTTTTTAAATGCTTTATATAGAACTATAGATAAACATAGTTCAACAAAAGTATAAGTCTTGCACATAAAAAGTCCAGGCACTTTTGAATCAACAGGATGAAATATAATTAGGTTTTGGAAATGAAGAGTTGCGCATGTTGTACTTTCATCAGATACTTCTCATGAAAGTCAGTAACTTGATTTTCACTATACCCTCTCGTTAATTGGCAGCATTTTCTGCTATTTGTGATAAATGCTCCCACGTTTTTTATGTATTGCATGAATGCTCAGAAACCTCTATTTCTGATAAGATGACCATATCAGTGTCAATTAGTTCTAGAATTAGGGATACACTCCAGCATGTCGGTTTCCACCCCATTTGAATGGAGACAGATTGTTACTCTTAAAACAGTGCATGCATGAAGTATCCATTGATTTTAAAGAATATTGTAAATGGGGAAGCTGTGCAAAGTAGACCAATTAGTACTTTTCGAAAACTAAGAATGTATGTCCTGCATTTTGAAAGAAGAATCATCTAGGAATTACAGTACTACTGTGTTTCACAAGTGAAACAACTTCTCTCTTCTATAGAGGAAGTGTCACTTTACACTGACCTTGGGATATACAGGCTTCCCCTGATACATAAACTAAGGTTATTTATTTTGGAAGTCTTCAAGTAGTAGTATGTAACATATACGTATACAAGTGTAAGGATTACTTGTATATATAATATGTTCTCAGTAGAATGATGCATGACCTACTTCTATGAAGGAATTTTGAATATACATGTCATGTTATTTTGGATAATCGTTACCTAGATTTAACCGTAAAGTATAAAAAAAAATCTAAAAGAAAGAATAGCAGGACTATCTTCGTAGCAATATCTGTTTGTATGATGATTTCTTTGGATGATATTAGAATAGTGTTGTTGAATTAGAATATCATGCAATACTTTTCTGGAGCTTGAACTTTGCTACAAAAACCTTCTGCAGTATAAGATACTTTTCAGGTTATGAACAGGATTGGACTAGCACTGACTCCATACACAACCTTTTTGTGGTGGCATACCAAGTCATCAAATTGATAAAAATAATTGCAGGAGCAATTTGGTTTAAAGCTCTTATAAAAAAGAAATTTCTGATTTCATATACTGTATGTTTTTAAAGTTGCCTAATGTGTACCATAATGGAACAAGGATTAGAGCTTATGAATATTCATAATGAAATAATGAAGACTTGATATAGAATATAAAATACAAGAATTGATATCAGTTATATATCTCAGAACCTGTCTGTGCCAACCCCCACTTGAATGAGGATTAATAGTGACACAAAATGACGAACAAGGAATATCATAGAATATGTCTGTAAGTATAACTAGGTGGTGTAGTGTACTCACACAATGAAATAATTCGTGAAAATTAGTAATACAAATATATGAATGAATGCAGATGGAATATTCATTTTTCATATTACATTCTATTAGGGAAAATGAAAATGTAAGCTAGAACGCAAAAGTATACCAACTATAGTACAGTGAAATAGTACATGTACCACCTGTGGTACAGTGATCTGGATAAACTGGTATAAGCTATATAGTCAGTGGAAACCAATTAAAGCAGATTTGCTAAAAAAACAAAAGTATGGGTTTACCAATCTGCAGACAAATAGGCAAGGGTGAATGGATCTACAGATTGGCATGCTCATGACCCACCACTTGACACCTGCACAAGCTCACTGTTGGGGTGAAGGTTTAAAGTTGGGCTGTAGGCTGTAATAGATCAATAAGCAAGCTCGGCATATCTTTTCTGAGTGAGAGAGTTGCTAAGGGTTTAAATGACAGGTGCTAACTAGCTACCATAGAACTGGATGCAGCTACCATCTCGGACATTGTGAAATTAAGGCTCTGGAGCATACGGTATATGCACACAAAAATATTAAAATTTGTTTATGTACAGTTATATACTGATATTTCTTTGTATAAATATTGTGAAAATAAACAAAAATGAAGATATATAATAGAGAAAAAATGCTCTACACGTGAATTTCATGAGAGGGACAAAGCAATCTTAATGCAGTCTTACCCAGAAATACAACAATCACAATGCAGTCTCACCCAAAAGAGATCCCCAAGATGATTTTGGCCTGGAAGAGTTGAAATATCTAGACTGATCATAGGGTGAGCAGGTTCTTCCTGGGGGGAGGCTCAAACATAGTCCAAAACAAATTTATCATCAAGAAACGAGTACCTCACAACGTGTAACATGAGTAAATGGAGACCATGAAAGGGGCCTATTTCAACACCATGGAACTCCTCATAGGGAATGAAGTAGAAGCACAGCATATCAGTGAGAACCAAGAAGCAATAGAGTAAAGAAGGTCCTAAGGCCATGAGCCCTGTACCACACAACAGCTTTCAGCAATCCACCCTGGGATCCAAAAATTTGAAAATGGTGGAAGTAATCGGAACAATAAAATCAAGAGACAGCTTGTACCGTTATCCTCCAGAAATCAGAACCTAACTTTGAAATGCCTTTAAAAAAGACCGAGCTTCCTCACCCTTCCAAATTAATCTAAGTTATTAAAGAATCTTAAGACCGAATTTAGTGCAGGAAAAACAATAATTTAAATGGAAGGAATACAACTGCATGACAAAGTCACAGATCTCAAAAGCTGGCATAGTAAGATGACGTGATAGCATACCTTGGTTGCCCCCAAGGAGAATCAGGAACGAAGAACTCGTGAATGAAATAACCACAAAGCCAATTCAGCGTCAGTGAATGCAAAAAAAGGAGACATCTACAGAGACATATCTTGAGTGACTGGGAAGATTACATGACACAACTCAATGCTCCGTTACATGCTGGAATAATCTTCTTATTCTATGACTTCGTTAAAGAAAAAAATGCCATCCTGCAGTTCTCATAAAATATGCCCAAAAGGGCCATACATTTATTTTACTTTCCCTCCATTTTTTTTTCTTCAAACTCTAATACATTTAAAGAAACCAAAAATTCTTATAGTATTTGTATTTCATTTTTTACTAAGCATGTATTTAAAAGAAAAGTAAACTGTTCAATAGGCAGCCCATGGGCCACATCCAGGCCATGGGCTGCCAGTTGAATAGCTCTGTGAATACGCCTTAAGCCTTATGTTGTAGATCTGTTTGAGGGTCGGCTTTTCAAAGATATATCTTTATGCTCATGGACAGTCATGGTGAAGAAGATATTTAAAAAGTATGCTTGGTCTTCTGATACTTAGTGTTTTTCAATCTTCAAAATTAGAAGATGTGTGTTTTATTGATTATGCATCTATGTAGCAAATATTATGATATAGACCTGTAATAGAAATCCTAATGATGATGTTTTTCCCGACCTTTCAAGAAAAATCCTGTTTTAGTTAGTTCATGGTGTGTTAGGGCTAAACACACATGCTGAAGATTTTTGATATTCGCAGTCTTTAGTATATTCAGTCTCCCGATATTCAGTAATGACTTTGAATAAGTATTAGTGTGAGCTTCTGTATATGTAGTCTCTGATTTTTTTTTTTTTTTTTTTTTATGAGCGTGACACCGGGACAGGCAAAAACTACCCTAATCAATAAAGGCCCGGCACGAGAAAATACCAAGATGAAGGAAAAGAAAAAGGTTAAGGACAAGGCAGAGATGAGGTAATAACATACAAAGGAAAACGACAGACAGAAAACACAGTCAAAGTACAGAGGATCCAGAGATATGGAGGACTAGGCCCTGAGATGGTGATAGATCTGCTTTTTGAAGGATGAAAGGTCATAAGAATTAGGAAAGACAGAAGGAGGAAGAGAGTTCCTGAGTCTGGAGGTAGATGGGAAGAAGCAGTCGCTGCACCGACCAATCTGCGAGCTACAAATCTCCACACTACCTGTGAGATGAGGTCTCTTGGCGAGTGTTACGCAGTCTCGGCAGTGGGGGAGGGATGCAACTCGTCAACTCATTAGAGCAACGATGGAAGTAGTAGCAATAGAAAAGAGAAAGGGAACATACCTTACTTCGAAGAGAGAGAGAATCCAGATTATAAGTAAGAGAAAGATCATTAATGAGTGTGACTGCCTTAGATTCAACCCTATCAAGGAGATAAGTATATAAAGAAGCACCCCAGATGTGTGAGCAGTATTCTAAGCAGGGACAGATTAGACGTTTATAAATTTTAAGTAGCTGTAAAGAGGAAAAGTAATGATGGAAACGAAACAAAACCCGCAATTTTTTGGATGAAGATTTAGAAATTTGGATTATGTGATTCCTCCAAGACAAGTTAGAGGCTATATGGATTCCTAATATGTTGTTAGAATTAAGAGGGTAAATTTCGTTAGTTTTGAAAGACAATAGAGTTATCAGGAGGAGAAGAAGATGAAGATATAGCCAGAAATTGTCTTGGAGGCATTGAATTTAACTAAATTTTGAGTGCCCCACTCAGATACCCTCTACAAATCGGAGTTGAGAGTAGAAGAAAGAGTGATACGAGACTGATTACGAGTAGCAGATGAAGGTTGTGAAGAAAAGGCAGAGGAAAAGTGAAGGGTAGAATCATCAGCAAAGGCATGAAGAAGAGAGGAAGATGGGGATTGTAGAAGATCGTTGATGAAGAGAAGGAAGAGAGTAGGTGAAAGAACAGAGCCCTGTGGAACACCACTGGTAACAGAGAAAGTGCTAGATGTTGCAACATCAACAACTACAGATATAAAACGGTCAGTAAGAAATTTGGAAATCAGAGAACAGAAAGAAGGGTAGAGCCATAGGTAGGGAGTTTGGCCAGCAGAGCCTTGTGCCAGACTCTGTCAAAAGCCTTAGAGATATCAAGGGAGATGACTAAGGATTCCCCAAAGTTCCTCAGAGAAGATGACCATCCATGAGTAGTATAGGACAGGAGGTCACCAGTGGATCTTGCCTTGCGGAAGCCGTACTGGTGATCGGAGATAAGTGAGTTAGATTCGAGGCATTTCAGGAAGTGAGTATTGAGCAAAGTTTCGAAAACTTTAGCAATAGAGGAGGTTAAAGCATTAGGTCGGTAGTTAGAAGGAATAGAGCAGTCACCCTTCTTAGGAACAGGTTGAACCTGATCATGCTTCCAAGATGAAGGATAGATACTGGTTGATAGTGTTAGGCGAAAAAGATGGCAAAGCATGGGAGTCAGTTCATCTGCAAACTCCTTAAGGAACCTTGCAGGGATACTATCGGGACCTGATGCCTTGTTCGCCTGTAACGAGCGAAGAACCGTATGAAGTTTGCGTGAAGAATGGATAAGGGAGGGCATAGGGTTAGAGAGGGTTAAAGATTGAGGAACAGGTGTGCTGGAATCGTTTATGGAAGAGTTTGCAGAAAAATGAGAGCCAAAGAGAGTGGCTTTGTCAGTGGGAGAGCAAGCTATAGAACCATCAGAATGAATGAAAGGAGGAAAGCTTGAGTTACAGAAGTTTCTGGAGAGGTTTTTGGCTAAGGACCAGAAGCATTTGTCAGTGAGAGAGGAGTTAAGGTCATCAAATTTCCTTCTTGTAAAGGAAGCTTTAGACCTTCAAATCTGAGCAGTACAGCAATTCCTAGCAACAATAAAAGCAAAGCGAGTTGAATTGGAAGGAGAGGCTCGGTAAGATCAGTCTGCTCAATTTCTGGCCTGGATAGCTTTGGAGCAGGCATGGTCAAACCAAGCTTTAGGGGGAGAGAAAGTTTTTGTAGAAGAGGGGATGTACGCCTCCATTCCTGAGGTCATGATCTCAGCAATTTTAGAGCTACCTGATCAGGGTTGCGGGATTGAAAGCAGTAGTCATCGCATGGGAAGTCAAAGAGGAAGTTACGCAAATTATCGTGTTGGGTACGCTCATAGTGACAAAGGCGGTGCTGAGTAGGAGGGATTGGTGGAGGGGGAGCGAATATGGAAGAGACTGAGATCAGAGAGTGGTCAGATTTTCCAAGAGGGGAAAGCACAGAATAAGAGTAGTTTGAAGGGTTAACAGTAAGAAATAGATAAAAAATGTTGGCGGCATGTTCGTGATGATCAGGAAATCTTATTCAAATTCACTGCTGGATATAGAATACTTAATCTACATAATATGAGGAGACAGTGGTAGTCATTGGTGTCTGTTTATATATCTAAATACATATATTAATTGTGATTCATAATACACCCAACCCTCGATTTGACAGACCTCAATTTAAAGGAACAAAATCCGGAGCAGCAGATTTAGTATTTTTCAGTTGTGGCACCATTGGACAAAAGCGACTACTTCAAGAGAAAGAGATGAAGAACTCTTTAAGCCAACATTAGTTCAATGTATAATAATAATAATAATAATAATAATAATAATAATGATAACTGTAATAATGAAAATGTTAATAATAATAATAATAATAATAATAATAATAATAAGTGTGTGAGAGAGAGAGAAAGAAACAAAAAGTGCTCTAGGCCAATGTTGGCTTTGTCTCACAATACTACTACTACTATTACTACTACTCCTACTACTACTATTACTACTACTACTACTACTCTACTACTACTACAGCTACTACTATTACTGCTTCTAATGATAATAATAATATTAACAATAATAACAATGCTATTGATAAAATTAATAAAGCCCCATATATTTGCACATTGTCTGTAAAGATCATAAACTATTAATGGATATACTTTAGGATAAGTTTCTCTCTCTCTCTCTCTCTCTCTCTCTCTCTCCGTCTTCTCTCTCTCTCTCTAGCCTCTCTCTCTCTCTCTCTCTCTCTCTCTCTCTCTCTCTCCTCTCTCTCTCTCTCTCTCTCTCTCTCTCTCTCTCTCTCTCATCTCTCTCTCTCTCTCTCTCTCTCTCTCTCTCTCCTCTCTCCTCTCTCTCTCTCTCTCTCTCTCTCTCTCCTCTCTCTCCTCTCTCTCTCTCTTCTCTCTCTCTCTCTCTCTCTCTCTCTCTCCTCTCTCTTCGTCTGCTCTCTCTCTCTCTCTCTCTCTCTCTCTCTCTCTCTCTTCTCTCTCTTCTCTCTCTCGCGCTCTCTCTCTCTCTCTCTCCTCTCTCTCTCTCTCTCTCACTCTCATCTCTCTCTCTCTCTCTCTCTCTCTCTCTCTCTCTCTCTCTCTCTCTCTCTCTCTCGCTCTTCTCTCTCTCTCTCTCTCTCTCTCTCTCTCCTCTCTCTCTCTCTCTCTCTCTCTCCTCTCTCTCTCTCTCTCTCTCTCTCTCTCTCTCTCTCTCTCTCTCTCCTCTCTCTCTCTCTCTCTCTCTCCTCTCTCTCTCTCTCTCTCTCTCTCTCTCTCTCTCTCTCTCTCTCTCTCTCTCATGTACTCACAAAAGTAATAATGTTACATTTATAATAATTACATTGTACAGGTAATTTACATTGTCACATTGGATGTTGAGATTGATGTAAGTGCTTGATTAAAAGTGTTATCCCCTTCTTTTCATAATGTAATTTTTGCCACAACAGAGCCCAATTTGGAAACAGTGAACAATTGGATTTAACGGACAATGAATAATCGGATTTACGGACTGAGTTCCCTCTATTTTAATCTGTTAAATTGAGTTTGAGTGTATTTTGTAGCATTTCCAAATCTCTCTATATACCCTGGCTGTCTCCCCCAATTGGGGGTAGCCGGCATAGAAAAAGAAACAATAAGGGGATTACTTTGCTCTATGGGCAAAGACGAGGGAGCTAGTGACCGTTCAGATGGCACTACTGGAGTGCCACAGCCCATCCTCCCGGCTCTTCCACAACCTGCGTCGCTTCTTAAATGCCAACTCCCCTACTGCCCCTACCCTAGAGCTACCTCTGTAAGATGCAGCCCTCTGGTAACAGCAGATGCCCATCAGAACTGCGTCACAATCGCTCGCCACTCATTCCTATTCCTAGCATGCTCATTTGCTTCCCTCACATCCATCTCCTATCATTCAGGGCTCTCTTTACTCCATCCATCCACCCAAACCTAGGCCTCCCTCTAGCATTTAACCCATCAACTCTCGCATTCATCACCTTCTTCAGCAGTCTTTCATCATCCATATTTTCCACATGGCCAAACCATCTCAGAACATTTATATCTATTCTGGCTGCAAATTCTCTCCTCACACCCGTTCTTGCTCTCACCACTTCATTCCTAACCCTATCCAACTGAGATACACCAGTCATACTCCTCAGGCACTTCATCTCAAACACATTTAGTGTCTGTCTCTCACTTACTTTCATACCCCATAACTCTGATCCATACATCACAGTTGGCACAACCACTTTCTCATACAAATCTTTCTTAACATCCATTTCCAACCCTCTACTCTTCATCACTCCTTTCAACGCACCCAACACATTACATCCTTCATGCACTCTGTGACACACATCTGCTTCTACTCCACCATTT
The DNA here is from genome assembly GCA_037179515.1 of Halocaridina rubra. Taxonomy (NCBI): domain Eukaryota; kingdom Metazoa; phylum Arthropoda; class Malacostraca; order Decapoda; family Atyidae; genus Halocaridina; species Halocaridina rubra. The sequence goes on from JAXCGZ010019127.1 coordinate 16,689, forward strand.
GCAGCTATAACCGAGCCTAAATACTCAAACTGATCAACTTCCTCAAGTGTCTATCCTTTCAACATAACATTCAATCCAGCACCATCTCCTTTCTTGTACACTTCATAACCTTACTCTTTCCCACATTCACTCACAACTTCCTTCTCTCACACACCATTCCAAATTCTGACACTAACTGACACAGCTTTTCCTCTGACTCTGCCACCACCACAGTATCACCTGCAAACGGCAACTGATTCAGCTCCCACTCGTTATCAACCCCATCTACCATTCTCAAACCTCGACCACGCACTCGCTCATTCACCTCTCTTACGACTCCATCAGTATAAAAATTGAACAGCCATGGTGACATCACACATCCCTGTCTCAGTCCCACACTCACTGGAAACCACTCACTCACTTCATTCCCTACCCTAACACAAGCTCTACTGCCCTCATACAAACTCTTCACTGCATGCAACAGTTTACCATCAATTCCATATAACCTCAAAACATTCCACATTGCCACTCTATAAACCTCTATCATATGCTTTCTCCAGATCCAATCCAAAACAAACTGGAAAATTGTAGCTACCATTTTTTTTAAGTAATGATTCTGCACTCCAGTAGGTATGAACATATATTTTGTCACTTGTTGCCTATTCTTCTGTTTTAGCTTTTAGCTTCATTTTTGGTTGAGAATTTTTCATCCAGCCCAAGACTCTGGAAAAGAATTTACTCTAGATAATTTTGTCAGCTGGTGCCCTTAGCAACATTGCACCACAGAGGTAGCATCTGGGACTGGTATTATACCGGCTATAAGTTTGATCTTGACCCGGGAATTACCTTTCTTTATCTCATGTCCTTGTTGATTAATTTGGGCAATTAATTGGGGGTTTGGTGGTTACCTATAGGTATACCTGATTTTTTAGTCATTGCCTAGAATATCACTTGTCCTACATGATTGAAGAGGGGACTTAGGATCCGGCTATATAGTAGGTACAGCATATAGTCTGGCTGTAGTGCCATCACAATCACTTACCTCTGCTTTTCATTAGAGACCTTTAACCACTGGTACTGGAAAACATAACCCACTCGCAGTCCTATGGCCAGAAATGTGACACCATGTGGCTCATGAAATATTATTTTAGAAATTGCTGTTAATGGTAATAGTACAGTGATCCCTCATTTATTGCGGGGGTTCGGTTCTGGGACTACCCGAGATAGGTGAAAATCCGCAAAGTAGCAGCACCATATTTATTACAGGTGTTTTACATTTAATTTTACCTTTACTCTATTAACCTTCCCTGCACTGTTAACAGCCCACCCTTTACTTTATTAATAGCAACACGCAAGCGTAAATTTATATGAATGTGATAGGTAAGCTTACCGTGAATGACGTGATGATGACGTTTACATACTCCACAGCTAATGATAGCTATACGGCTGCTTTTTGCAAGAGAAGAACATGGTAATGGGGAGTTGCTGTCGCTGCTTCATTTTTTGTGCGAAGTTGGTCTTGTAAAGAGTCATGGCATCGTCGATAATATTGCAGAAGTGCACCGAACGAACCATATCATCGTCATACTCCTGCGACAGTTGTTGGAGTTCTTTGACCACGTTATACATGGCTGCCAGCCATTCGAGTGTAAGGCCAGGTTCTTCGACTTCATCGTGCGCTTCCTGTTGTTGTTCTTCCTCTTCTTCGCTTGCTGATTTTGTCTTTTCCTCCAAGTCTTCATCAGTCAACGGCTGCGAGTGGCAGTCGATCAGTTCATTGACGTCTTCATGAGTCATATCTTTAAAGCCTTCTCCTCCTAGCATTGCAGCCAACTTCACAGCTTTCGCAACTGCCGAGTTATGCACTTCATCAGGAGCGACTCCCTTGTAGTCGTAGATGACTTTGGGCCACAATTTCTTCCAGCTGGCATTGATTGTGGCCGGCTTCATCTCTTTGAGTGCATTCTGAATATTTTGAAGGCATATAGCAATCATGTAGTTATGCCAATATGCCTTCATTGCTCATTATTTGTTCGCATCCATGGAGTCAACCAGCTTTGCCAGGGCATTTCGTGTGTAGAGGGCCTTGAACTCACGAATAATGCTTTGATCCATAGGCTGAATCAGTGATGTCGTATTTGGTGGTAGGAACTCTACCTGAACACTGTTATAATGGTGATCAGTTGAATGGCCACCAGCATTTTCTATCAACAGAAGGACTTTAAATTCAAGGCCCTTCTCCGCAAGATAAACTCTGACCTGAGGGATAAAGCGTTGGTAAAACCAGCCTGATGTGAGGCTTTTCGTGATCCAGGCCTTAGGGTTATGCATCCAATAAACCGGCAGCAGATTCTTGTTTTTATTCTTGAAAGCCCTAGGGTTCTTTGACTTGTAGATAAGCCCTAGCTTTAACATAAAGCCCGTAGCATTCCCGCACATGACGAGGGTAATGCGTTCTTTGTGCGCTTTAAATCCAGGGGCTTTAGCTTCTTCCTTGAAAAGAAAAGTGCGAGACGGCATTCTCTTCCAAAATAACCCAGTCTCATCCATGCTGAACACTTGTTCAGGAGCATAACCGCCTTCCACGATAATTTTCTTGAAGTTATTGTTCACATAATCTTCAGCTGCATCTGTATATGCAGAGGCACTTTCGCCATGCACTGAAACGCTCTTTAGGCCAAAACGTTTTTGAAATATGGTGAACCATCCCTTGCTAGCAACGAACGATGGTTTCCTCGGTGGAGAATCGCTGGATGGTCCTAGTTATGGGTCTTCCATTTCTTCTTCCTTGTCCTCCTCACGATTACCACTGTTGTCATCGGGTTCGTTTGCAGCGAATATCTCATACAGCTTCATTGCTTTTGTTTGTATGATACTGGTGTTTAAGCTGATGTTCTTCTTCCTGCAATCAGCAATCCACATGGCCAAAGCAGGTTCCATCCGCACTATTATCTTATTGCAGGGTGTTACAACCCACTTTGCTGTTTTGTTAAGAGTTGCTGTCTACCTGGTATTCGCCTTGTCTTTATTGATGTAGCGAACAGTAGATTCGTTGATGCCGAAATAGCGGCCGACAGCCGAGAACTTTCGTCCTTCCTTCTGCATATCTAACAGTTTTGCCTTATCTGTTATGGTCATCATCTTCCTTTGCCACTTAGGCTCACTACCAGAAGCCTTAGAAGATGAAGGATGCTTGGGCGGCATTGCAGGGGTTGAAATACAAAAGTTTCACAAAAAACACAAGCACAATGTATTAAGAGGCACAATGCAAATGGCGCACACCTGAGTAACTGAATGGGTGAGGCGAGACAATGGAAGATGCTGGGAGAATCAAGCTGCAATCAAAACACCAATCGGACCCCAGTATACAGAACACAATTCTGTGATTCGTCGTCTCCCACGCATCAGCCACCATCAGCCAATAGTATCCCATGTACTATTTTACGTAGGTGCAACCCTTTGCATTTTCCTAGACGCCGATACCAGTATCGTATTGTATATACTGTGAGTTACATGTTGAAATTTATATTTTTTACTGTTTGATTATTCTTAAGCTAGGAAATACTTTTTTTTTTTTCAATAAAATAACGAAAATACACCAAGTTCTTAGAATAAGGCAGAGATAGGTTCTCAGAAGTGCAGCGTATTTTAATTTTCACGTAATTTGATGTGTTATATTCCATAAGAAACAATGATAATGGTCATAGTTCGTTCCACAACCGCCATAGACACACTATGCCAAATATATAAGATAAGTAAAACATATTTTATAAGTACATATCAAAGCAGAAAGACCTGTAGTTATTTATATTAACATGCAAATAGTGTAGAGTATAAAAGATATACAGATTTACTTTACAGTAAACACATTAATGCACTCTATTATGTGGTGGGCAACAGGCATACACTGGGACATGCATGTGGCGATGAGAACGAGGATGCAAACGTTTTGCCACCTCCGTATCAGCTGATGCACCCTCGCACGCTATATCCCTGATGATATTATATTGAAAGTTTCTTTGCTGTTTGTTCTTAATGGGTTTTTAAATTTTTTTCATAATATGCGATCGCATTAATTGGTAGAAAAGGAGGAGGATGCAGGAGAATGAACCTCTATCGGCAAACGTTTTTGCTGCTTCCATATCAGCTGATGCTTATCACTATTCAGGCACAATATTTTACTCATAAAATATTTATTTACTCACTCTATTTGGGGTTTATCTAATTTTCAAGATTATAGTATTACATATTAATATTCCTTGGTTCTAAACATTATTCTATCTTTTTAACATATCGACTGTGCTGCACGAAATCTAAACGTAAACAAAGTCAGCTGAGAGTAAAAGAAAACTATAGAAATCGTTACAAAGAAAACGTATATCAGGGAAACTTAAGTGAAATATATATATTCTCTACACACTATCTCCCTGACGATATTATATCGAGAGTTTTTGTGCTGTTTGTTCTTAATGCTTTTTTCAATTTTCTTCATAATATTCGATCGCATTAATCAGTAGAAGAGGAGGAGGATGCGGGAGAACGAACCTCTATCGGCAAACGTTTTGCCACTTCTGTATCAGCTGATGCACCCTCGCACACTATTACCCTGATGATATTATATAGAGAATTTGTTTGCTGTTTGTTCTTTTAATGCATTTTTTCAGTTTTCTTCATAATATTCGATCGCATAAAAGTGGTAGAAGAGGAGGAGGATGCGGGAGAGCGAACCTCTATCCACAAACATTTTGCCTCTTCTGTATCAGCTGATGCACATTCGCATGCTATTTCCCTGACGATATTACATCGAAAATTTGTTTGCTGTTTGTTCTTAATGCTTTTTTTCAATATTCTTCATAATATTCGATCGCATTAAGCGGTAGAAGAGGAGGAGGATGCAGGAGAACGAACCTCTATCCACAAATGTTTTGCCACTTCCTCGTCAGCTGATGCACCATCGCATGGTATTTCCCTGACGATATTATATCGAATATTTGTTTGCTGTTCTTAATGCTTTTTTTCCATTATCGTCATAATATCCGATCGCATTAAGCAGTAGAAGAGGAGGAGCATGGCGGAAAAGTCCCTTGAGACGGTTGATTATATACTAAAATGAAATAATTTATTTTCAAATATTTTTGCATGGGCTATATTCACGAAGTTCGTATTTTTTTACTATTATTTTTTAGGGGCGTTATCGTAATTTCGTGGATAAAAAACACGCAGAAAAAGCGAACAAGGTGTACTGGAAATTTTAATATTTCCACATATCGTGGATTCCCGCATATACCCAGAAAAGCTGCTATATAAAATACATATGTTCGCAAATTAAATCTGCGATGCACTGAATTCGCTGTAGGTGAATCGTGATATAGCAAGGGATTACTGTATAGTGAAGTCTTCTTGTGATTTTGGGGTCTTGTAAGGTTTTTGCAAATGTCTATCTGTCTGCTGAGTCAAAGTAAATATTTGCCTTTTTGAGAGGAATATAAAACGGATGGGATTCCCAGTCTCCTCGCTACACCCCATTTAGTTGACTATTATGACACGCAGGGGAAGACGTAGGAAGTATTCTTGTATACCTAGAGTGGCATGATATGATTACATCTTACTTTTTAGTTCATTAAGTATATGTTAATATAAGTTCAGTGGAATATTTTTCATAGCTTTTATCATTCTTTGGACTCCACTACTTCTTCATCCCCCATTTTGGAATGGATATCACATGGTCTCTTCAGTGCAATTTACAGTTCAGATTACAATTTTGCTAAAGCTCATTCATGGCTTCGTTTTTTCATTTAATTCAAATCTCAGTCTCGTTTGGGACCAACAATAATCAAATAAGCACATTACTATATTCGAAAACATAAATAATTTTTACCCCAACCAGGGTTGGGGGAAACTGTAATATGAACAGAGTGGAATTCAGATAGAAGTTCATTTCTAGTATAGCAGATATAGCTGTAAGGTTTGTTTCCCTTTTAAACCCTGTGTTGGCACAGTAATTATGTGTCATAGGTTCAAGTCCCGGTCGGGGTAAAAATTATTCTTGTTTTCAAATATGGTAATGTATTTATTTGAGTATTGTTGGTTCCAGATTAGATGGAGATTTGACATAAATGCAAAATTGAAGCACGAATTAGGCTGGGGGAAACTAATATAAAGAGAGTGGCATTCAGGCAGATATAGCTGTAAGTTTTGTTTCCCATTTAGACCTTATGTGGTGTAGCTGGTAGGTCCTTGGCACAATAATTATGTGTCCTAGGTTCAAGTCCCGGCCGGGGTAAAAGTTTTTCATGTTTTCACATATGGTATTGTGCTTATTTGATTATTGTTAGACCCAAATGAGGTTGAGATTTGAATTAAATGCATAAACAGTCACGAATGATGTTGGGGGAAACTGTAATATGAAGTGAGTGGCATACAAATAGAATAGTGTTACCCCGGTTATTCGCGTTTCTTGGTTCGCGTTCTCACTCTATCGCGTTTTTTTTTGGATAAATTATTATTTTATTTTATAGGTATACGCAAAAATATTAAAATATTGAAAGCATTTTTTTTTCAGTATTTTAATTTTTTTATTGGAAATATAAATTTACGTTGCTTGCTGTTATTTATAATGTAAAGTGTGCTTTTTTAACAGTGCAGGGAGGGTTTATACAGTTTGTAAACGAAAAAATAATTGTAAATGAGTATGTGTGTCACGTCATCATCTACTCATGCATCATAATTTTATCTATCACTTTCATAAAAATTTACGTTGCGTGCTGTTATTTATAATGTAAAGGGTGTTTTTTTAACAGTGAAGGGAGGGTTTATACAGTTTGTAAACGAAAAAATAATTGTAAATGAGTATGTGTGTCACGTCATCATCACCTCATTCACCGTAATTTTATCTATCACTTTCATAAATATTTACATTGCTTGTTGTTATTTATAATGTAAAGGGTGTTTATTTAACAGTGCAGGGAGGGTTTATACAGTACGTAAACGAAAAAATAATTGTAAATGAGTATGTATGTCACGTCATCATCACCTCATTCACCGTAACTTTATCTATCACTTTCATAAAAATTTACGTTTCTTGCTGTTATTTATAATGTAAAGGGTGTTTTTTTTTAACAGTTCAGGGAGGGTTTATGCAGTACGTAAACGAAAAAATAATTGTAAATGAGTATGTATATCACGTCATCATCACCTCATTCACCGTAATTTTATCTATCACTTTCATATAAATTTACGTTGCTTGCTGTTATTTATAATGTAAAGGGTGTTTTTTGAACAGTGCAGGGAGGGTTTATACAGTACGTAAACGAAAAAATAATTGTAAATGAGTATGTATGTCACGTCATCATCATCACATTCACGGTAAGTTTTCCTATCACTTTCATAAAAATTTACGTTGCTCGCTGTTATTTATAATGTAAAGGGTGTTTTTTTTAACAGTGCAGGGAGGGTTTATACAGTACGTAAACGAAAAAATAATTGTAAATGAGTATGTATGTCACGTCATCATCACCTCATTCACCGTAATTTTATCTATCACTTTCATAAAAATTTACGTTGCTTGCTGTTATTTATAATGTAAAGGGTGTTTTTTTAACAGTGCAGGGAGGGTTTATACAGTACGTAAACGAAAGTGTGGGGGGTTGGGTAGAATAGAATGTTGGGGAGAGAGAGAGAGAGAGAGAGAGAGAGAGAGAGAGAGAGAGAGAGAGAGAGAGAGAGAGAGAGAGAGAGAGAATCTTTAAGTAACTCTTGTTCATTCAACCAAAGCTACATTATTTATAGTAAAAATAATGGTTTAATTACGAATTCGTAATAATAATGATAATAATAATAATAATAATAATAATAATAATAATAATAATAATAATAATAATAATAATACTAATAATCTCCCCAATCATCATCAAAAGAAACTTATTGTTGCCAATAATAATAATAATAATAATAATAAGATCTAAGGAGAATTTTTAGAATAGACATCATGAAAGTAATGCAGAGGTATAGTAAACACAGCAAAGAGCTGGATATTCATTACACATCTTTTATAATCCCTTCACATCTGACAGGTCATTACACTCTCCATCTCTGTTTCTTTTTACAGCCTGATAAAGGCCATTTTATTTTATCATTTTTGGCCTATCCTGGTGTCACAATCATCTAAAAAAAAAAAAAATATTTATTTTTATTTTATTTTTTATTTTTTTTTTTTAGCCTGATCCTACTTCGCGGTTTTCCTGGTTCGCGCCGGGTCCCGAAACCGAACTACCGCGATAAGGGGGGGAACACTGTAATATCGTCAGGGAAATAGCGTGCGAGGGTACCCGCATCAGCTGATACGGAAGTAGCAAATCGTTTGCCGATAGAGGTTCATTCTCCTGCATCCTCCTCCTCTTCTACCGCTTAATGCGATCGAATATTATGAAAAAAATTGAAAAAAAACATTAAGAACAAACAGTAAAAATTTTTTTGATACAATATCGTCAGGGAAATAGTGCGCGAGGGTGCATCAGCTGATACGGAAGTGTGCCAAAACGTTTGCTGATAGAGATTTGTTCTCCCACATCCTCCTCCTCCTTTACTGCTTAATGTGATCAAATATTATTGAGAAAATTGAAAAAAGCATTAAGAGCAAACAGCAAAAAATTTTTGATATAATATTATCAGGGAAATAGCGTGCGAGGGTGCATCAGCTGATACGGAAGTGTGACAAAACATTTCCCGATAGAGGTTCTTTCTCCTACAGCCTCCTGATCTTCTACCAATTAATGCAATCAAATATTATGAAGAAAATTGAAAAAAAGCATTAAGAACAAACAGCAAACAAACTTTCGATATATTATCATCAGGGAAATAGTGTGTAGAGAATATATATATATTTCATTTAAGTTTCCCTGATATACGTTTTCTTTGTAACAAATTGTATAGTTTTCTTTTTCTCTCAGCTGACTTTGTTTACGTTCAGATTTCGTGCAGCACAGTTGATATGTAGAGATAGAATAATGTTTAGAACCACAGAATATTAATAATGTATACTATAATCTTGAAAATTAGATAAACCCCAAATAAAGTGAGTAAATAGATATTTTATGAGGAAGATATTGTGCCTGAATAGTGATAAGCACCAGCTGATATGGAAGCGGCAAAATGTTTGCTGATAGGGGTTCGCTCTCCCACACCCTCCTCTTCTGCTACCGCTTAATGCGATCGGATATTATGAAGATAATGGAAAAAGAGCATTAAGAACAAATAGCAAACAAGGTTTCGATATAACATCGTCAGGGAAATAACGTGCCAGGGTGCATCAGCTGATACGGAGGTGGTAAAACGTTTGCATTCTCGTGCTCACCGCCACCATCAGTGTTGCCAGAATAGATGAATGAGAGAAATGATAAATATAAAAAATATGTTGTACATGTAACCTGGTAAGTTCTTTCAAGTATCTTAAAGATGAAGTACAGTTTTATTTAAATTACTACCATCTTATATTTAATATATATCTTATAATGTACCATACATTTGAAAATAAAAACATCCGCATTATCTGGCAACACTGGCCACCATGCACGTCCCAGTGTATGCCTGTTGCCCACCGCATAATAGAGTGCATAAATTTGTTTACTGTACAGTAAATCTGTATATCTTTTATACTGTACACTGTTTGCATGTTAATATAAATAACTACAGGTCTTTCTGCTTTGTTATGTACTTATAAAATATATTTTACTTATCTTATATCTTTGGCATAGTGTGTCTATGTAAGGTTGTGGAATGTATCCATGCCCTTTATCATTGTTTCCTATGGAAAATGACTTTTTTTTCACGCAAGTTTCCATTTACCCATCACTTCTGAGAACCTATCTTTGTGTTATTCTAAGAACTAGGTATATATATATATATATATATATATATATATATATATATATATATATATATATATATATATATATATATATATATATATATATATATATATATATATATATATATATATATATATATATATATATATATATATATATATATATATATATATATATATATATATATATATATATATATATATATATATATATATAATTTCCTTAACTAGTACAGTATTATCTTCTCAAAAAGATTATCAGAGTGTGAGTGTGAATGTATATCCTTTGGGTACCATTATATACTATTTTTTCTTACTTGTGAAATAGGATAGTAAAAGTATACCTTGCATTACTTATCAGTCTTGGGTAAGTGGTATTTGAACGGTCCACCCAAAATTCCATTAATTTTAATTTCTAAATCTGCGTCTAAGACATTTGGGGTTCTGTTTCGTTTTCATCAATACTTCTCCTCTTTTCAGTTACTTAAAATTTTTAAAGGTTTCATCCATTCCTGCTTAGAATAATGCTATCATATCTGGGGTGCTTCTTATTATACTTATATCCTTGATAGGGTTGAATCAAAGGTAATTAGACTCATCAGTGACCCTTCTCTTACTTATAGTCTGGATTCTCTCTCTCACCACTGTAAGGTATCATCCCTTCTTCTGTTTTGTCGTTACTACTTCCATCGCTGCTCTGATGAGTTGGTAAGTTGCATCCCTCCCCTGCTGCAAAGGCCGTGTAACACTCGCCGAGCTACCTCATCTCACAAGTACTGTGTAGAGATATGCAGTTCATGGATTGGTGGTGCAATGACTGCCATTTCTCTTCTACCTCAAGACTCTGGAATTATCATCGTCTTTTTATCTTTCCTAATTCATATGACCTATCTACTTTCAAAAAGCAGATCTGTCATCAACTCGTGGCTTAATCCTGCCATATTATATAGGTCTACATTACTTCATCTATTCTTTTAACCTGTTAATTTTCTATTGCTTATCATTCTATTACTTCTGCCTTATCCTTAAGCTTCTACCTTTTCTTTGTCTCAGTGTTTATTGCAGTGCCCAGTCCCACAGAGGACAATTTTCAAGCCCGTCATGGTGCCACACTCATTAAAAAAATAAATAAGTGATAATCTTTTTCTGTTACCAAGTCATTCCTTAAAGTTATTGTTGTTTTTGTTTGCTTTCCCCAAGCTGTCCGGCCAATTAGCCTGGAGTCCCATGCATGTGGTTCTTATGAATACTAGCTGTCTTATTATCTCTCCTGCTGTGTTATGGGGTAATATTAATTATTACTAGGTACCTAATTTTATTGTACTGTATACATTTAAAGATTCCCTTTGTATAGTATTGTATTGGGGAGATTATCAATGTATGATGCTATGCACATGAATAAGAAAGCCATAGTGCATCTCAGAGTTATAAAATAAAAATATCTACATCATATAGGTAATATATTGATAACATTATTTCTGATGAGAAAAGACAGTTTATATATATATATATATATATATATATATATATATATATATATATATATATATAATATATATATATATATATATTATATATATATATATATATATATATATATATATATATATATATATATATATATATATATATATGCAGTAATACCTCTGGTCTCGAACTTGATCCGTTCCTAAACCCTGTTCATGAGAAAAAAGTTCTTGACTCAAAATTATTTCTCCCATTGAAATGCATGTTAAACTAACTAATCCGTTCCCCAGCACCAAAAATAAACCTTTAAATTTTTTTTTTTTATGGGTGTAATCAAGTATAAATACATCTGTAATAGGAAAATTACATAAATAATAGAAAGTAATTCTACTCTACTAAAATAAAACACGGTACAGTACTGTATTTACCTATGTGATTGATTGTTGCTAGCACACGTGGATGTTGGTTGGGGAGGAGGAGGAGAAGACAGAGGAGGACTACTCCATGGAAGGAGAGTCCCCTGCCATTATAACGTTGGGTACTATTCAGGTACAGGCTGTATTTCTGTTTTTTTCTCTATGTTCTCTTTTGGAAGGTAATTCTTTGGCTATTAGCACACGAAAACGATCCAGAGAAATTTGTCTTTTTTTTGCTGATATATTATACTAAAGTGAGACATCACATTGTCACATAAAATGTTCACTGCTTTGTTGCTCACAGTTTGTCCGGGTGATGAGTCTCAATACAAACCTGCGCATCACTCCCCTTACTAAAAATTTCTTTAAATTTTCACTGGAAACTTTTATTCTTTTTTCCCCCTCCTCTGCTGACTGCTCCTTTTGGAGAGTCTTCACCTATTCACGATGCAACTCTATTAGTTCTTTGGTGGTGAGTTCTTGTTTGTAATTCTCCACTAGCTTCTTCACATCCTTCTCATTGACCTCCAAGCCCAAACTTTTGCCCGTGGTCACAGTTTTGTTCACAGTTTGAATAGCTAACTCCTTCTTGAAGCCCTTGAAGTCTCTATCAGCCACTGAAACTGGCCAAAGTTTCCTCCAGGCAGAGTACAGTGTGTAGTTTTGACCTCCTTCCATGCCTTGTCAGTGAGGCCAATGCAGTGGAGGATATTAAAGTGGTCTTTCCAGAATTCACTCAGGATCAGATCCACGTCGTTTGTGACCTAGAAGCACCTGGCAAAAAGACCATTCGCATAAGGCTTCTTAAAATTAGAAATCACCTTCTTTTTGGGCAACTTTTTCTTGTTCAGATATATGCAGGACATGAAGGTTGGTTAGGTCATAGGTCCTCTTGCCTAAACTGTCCATAGGAAAGTAACATAGTTAGTGAGGAAACACTACTTAGTACACTCACCATGGACAAGAAGCCTGTCAAAAACTACAAATTTAAAACTCTACCTGGTTATAAAACAATATTCTTGCACTACTTGGCAGTGCTTTCCTCCATTTTAGTTTGACGGATAATAGTAATATTCATTACAAAAGTGCTCCAGTTGATAATGAAGCACACCCATTGGGCTGAACATATAATGTTCCTTCTGCAGTAGAGCTGTTAATAGATTAACCAGAAGGAAGACCTTTTCGTGAAATGTTTACACTCATTTGCCAGGTCAGAGAAAATGCCTATTTTAACTTGAATGAGTCCTTTATTTTTTGTGAATACCTTTTGTAATTTTTACAGGTATTAATTTGTTTTTGGTAATAGTATTATTTGAAGGTGTGTTTGTGATTACCTAATTGATTACCTAATTGTGTTTACGGGAAAGAGCCCAAAGCTCGTATCTTCCCGTCTCCTGATCGGTTCCATTTTATACTTAGTGATACTTATCATACCTGTCCTTAAAACTATGGATTGAGATAGCATTAACTACCTCCTCGCTTAGCCAATTCCAATTATCAACTACTCTTACACTGAAGAAGTATTTCCTTACATCCTGCAAAGAAGTTTTCTTACGAAGCTTCAAACTATGACCTCTAGTTCTAGAGCCAGCCATATCAAAATATCGATCCCTATCCACTCTATCATAACCATGAAGGAATTTAAAGACTGTCACCATATCCCCCCTCACTCTTCTAGCTTCGAGTGATGGTAAGTCTAATTCCCTCAGCCTCTCATCATAACTGAGATTGCGTATTTCTGGCACCAGTTTCGTGGCATGTCTTTGAACTTTTTCAAGCTTAGCTATGTGCTTTTTCAAGTGCGGATTCCAAAAGGGGGCTGCATATTCGAGTTTTGGCCTCACATAGGTTACATAAATATTTCTGAACATTTCCTTGTCCATGTGCCTGAAGGCTACCCTTACATTTGATAAGAATGCATATGCTGCCCTTACTATGCCATTTATATGTATTTCTGGAGACAACTCTGCCAGTATGTTTACTCCTAGATCTCTCTCATTTTCTGTCTCTTGAAGTTGTACTCCAGCCACCGAGTAGTCAAGCTTGGGCCTTCTTGCACTTGTACCCATTCTCATTACCTTACATTTTGAAGTATTGAATTTCATTAGCCACTTTTCTGACCACTCATGCAGATTATTTAGATCCTCCTGAAGTTCTCTACCATTGTTCTCGGTTTTTACTTTCTTCACAATCTTTGCATCATCTGCAAACATATTCATGAATGAATTTACAGACTCTGGTAGGTCATTTACATATATAAGGAACAAAAGTGGCCCTAAAACTGAACCCTGTGGAACTCCACTACTAACTCTTCTCCATTCAGACACTGAGTGTCTTACTCTAACCCTCTGTTCCCTTCCTTCTAAGTAAGTTTTTATCCATTCCAAAACATTTCCACCTATTCTAGCCATTGATTGCAGCTTCCTAATAAGTCTCCCATGTGGAACAGTGTCAAACGCTCTCTGGAAGTCTAGGAATATGCAATCTGCCCAGCCCTCTCTTTCCTGTAAGATTTGGCTTACCTCATCATAAAATTCTAATAAGTTTGTTACTGTAGATCTACCTTCTCTGAAGCCATGTTGCCTCACTGACAAAAAGTTGAAGGATTCCAAGTGAAGAGAGATATGTTTCCTTAGTAGTTTCTCCATAACTTTGTAAACTATGCTGGTCAAGGAAACTGGTCTATAGTTCAGAGCCGTATCCCTCCTTCCCTTTTTGAAGATAGGTATCACATTTGCTTGTTTCCAGCATCTTGGAATATTCCCCGACTCCAGTGACTCCTTAAATATGATACTTAGTGCCACTGATATTGTGTTTGCGCATTTTTTAAGCACATGAAGGGATATGTCATCAGGACCTGTAGCTTTATGAACATCTAAATCCATCAGCGCTTTGCACACCTCTGTGGCTGTAAGGTTGATGTTCTCTAATACCGGCCCTTGAGCTTCTATCTCTGCAATCTGAGGGGGTGGGGTATTTTCTACTGTAAATACTGACTGAAACTCCTTGTTCAATTCTTTGCAGATGTGTGTGTGTGTGTGTGTGTGTGTGTGTGTGTGTGTGTGTGTGTGTGTGTGTGTGTGTGTGTGTGTGTGTGTGTGTGCGTGCGTTGTTTGGCTATTGAGGTCACTAAAATCGTAGTATCCCTCTATACCCTCTCCCATGAAGGGCTGGCAGAGGGAGGTTTATAGTAACTCTGTAACAGAGCTGTCTCTCTTTGTCAGTGGTTATTTGTCATATTGAAGAATTTGGAGTGCTACAATATCTTGCTGCCTGGTCTTCCCATGTTATATGTTTATTTTGTGTTTAAAGTTTTTCCCACATGGGTAGATTATATGGATTGTCATTTGTTCAAGATTATTTTTTGAAAAAATTTCTGTGGTGGAAATTTATTAGGAATATTCATATTAGTTACATTGTTTTCGACTCATATTATCTACATTTACATTAATGATTCTTTTCTTATCTACTAGGTTAAAATGATATTAGGATAGTATTTATAGTAATGTATAATTTATCTTTTTCAAGGAAGATACTTGTTTGGAGATAATTATATCATTATATGGGAATATTTCTCTGAGTGTATTGCCTGTGATGTCATTATTTGTATTGGAAGCACTTTCATATCTCATAAAGAAGAGTAACCCCTTGAACCCCATGTAAATTTTTATTCTTGCATGATTTGTGAAGTTAGAATAGGTTAAGCTAGGTTAGGTTAGATTCAGTTTTGTTCTAATAGGTTAGATGACTTGTCCTCTAAATATGAATAACCTTTGAGACCCGTGGTGTTACTCTTCTTTGCAAAATCCGGCACTTTCTAGATTAATGTCAATGTATGCATTGGAGGTTATGATCAGTAATTCTTATATCATTTGTCTTTCATTCTTGTTTATCTTGACCATTTACTTTTGGAAAACATCTCACAAGATAAATTTCTTGTTCCAAAATTTAGGTGCTTCATTATCTAAAGTACTGTTATTTTTCCTAGATGTCACAGCAATGGGGTAGAACTCTATGGATTCATTTTTAGAAATTATTGGTCATGACTCAATTGTAGAACTTTTTTTGCTAATGTATGTCTGAAGTATTTTGTTTTTAATGAATATCCGACAATGTCATTCACAACTCATATCAATTTTGCACTACTTTTGGAAAGAGTATACACACTTCACTGACTGAAGCAGTACAGACTAATGACAATCATGTTATTAGTGCCCTTTGCAAATGTCTTGCAGTCCCACCACTGCTCAGTTGTGCACATTACTGTATTTATTTTATGTAATATTAAGTTTTTTTTTTTAATATTACACCTGTCTCATATTTGCCTATTTTATGCTGTTTAAGTAGGTCTCAATATTGTAAGATCTTTTACTGTATATATTTTAAGCTTAAACAACCTTCACAATTGTCGTAAATTATTCATTTGTAGGTTATGTTTAGTTAGGTTGAGTTTGGTTAGGTTGTGTTGGTTTAGGTTAGGTTTATTTCTGATGGTTTTGAAGGTGAATTTCATTCAAAACATGAAAAACCATAGGAAAAATAAAATTCTCAATTCCAAAGGGAGACTGGTGTAATTAAACTTTATCAATATTAATGATATATATCCTCTGCCAAGACAGGCTTGAGCATAGATATAATTGCTGGAAACATCTCCTCCGGTATTTGTGGTTGGTATCTTCATTGTTTTATGAGAACTCTCATCCATACTGAGACACAGATTAAGTCCAGATGACTTCCCAGGTCACCCCTTAAGCAGTGTCATTGGAGTAGGTACTTCATAATATATTTCCAAGCTACCATGAGGGATCAGCATGATTTGATGGTCATTACAATTTCATATTTTTTACATTTTATGAAGCAGCGGACATGGTAGTGGGTTTGCCTTATTTATGGTGTTCCAGATTTATTTCTTGCAACCCTTATATATCAGTTGTATTTCAGCCTAAATCCCCCGCCTCCATTATGTCTGTCGAATCTCATTTGAATGGGGACTGATTGTGTCACATTAAATGGTGCATTATTATGGTGATATTTAGGTGATTTTTTTCTTTGTTTATTGTGTGTGACATATATGACCATGTCTAGAAAATGTTATTTATTATTATTCTAGGCATCACACTGCCTCATTCTTTTTATGCCCCTTCTTAACAGCCATTTTGATTGATTTTTATTCCATATTTTACCATTATATATTACCCACCATCCTGCATATTGCGTATATTAATTCATAGAGTAATATTTAATCAATTTTTTATCATTTTATAGGATGATTATGACAGTATTGTACCCACATTCTTCAGATAAAAAAAAAAATTTGTTAACGTAATTTTCAACTTTTATTTACTAAACTGACTACTAATGAAGTTAAGAATGATTTCCCACTTTGATATTAACTTTTTTCATTTAATGTTGCTTTAGATAACAGCATCGTATATTGTATAAATGGCTATTTTCGCTTCAGTTCTCCTCAAGTAAGATAGCTGTTTAAAGTTTTGTGGACTAATGGTTGACAATTTCACCTTCTATTCTCGGATCTTATTTTCAAGCCATAACAAGTTAAGATGAATATCCACCTGGGAATAATTTTCCTCAATCAGTGACGTGATTGAATATACAGCAGACTAATTATGTAAGAGTGTTGATAAGCAGGGGCTGTAGTAGCTCTATGGTAGAGTGTACAAGTTGGGAAACAACTACTATGAGTTTGATTCTACCACAGCATGGTTGTTAGGAAGGGCATCTAGTCTTAATTTCCCAGCTCTAACATGTTTCTGCCCACCCCTGTTCGAATAGACTAATTGTGACACATGAAACGGTACATGATAGTGACTGATATAAGCATATTGCTCTTGCCTTTCCAACAGATGCCCATGCTAACTCTCTGTAAAATTCTGAAGACAGAGCATATAAAGGGAAGTTTATGATTTATCTTGGATGTTTTTATGATACCTTAACATTTTGGGATGAACGCTGAGAAATTTTGATTAATTTTGATTGAAAGTTCTTACAAGTACAAAAATAAAGTATAAATTGGGAAAAATGAGCCCACTGAAGAAGAAGCAGGTATAAGATTCTATACCTGAAATAATTTTGATATCCAAGTAGATGGGTGTTCTTTGCATTCATCTTCACGTGTTTCATAATATTTTTATCATAATTCACTTTCCAACTTTCCATTTTTGTTCATCCACTTATTTGAAGCGTATCTCATTTTTATGGGAGAAACACCATGCAATACGGGCTCACTGACTTCATCGATGAAATGTTTCATATGTTATGTCTCTCTCTTGGAATATGAATTTCTTCTGGAGATTATTTTTCACTTGCCATGCTAGGATAGAACTTTTTACCTGTTTCTCTGGAAGTCCTACTGGCTTTGCTTTACATATGACTTCAGAGTAAGTGCATAATGGCGCATTGCCAGGGAGGTTTTCTAAAGGCCATCCTTTAATTTCAAGAGGAGGGAAGGTTATACTTTGGTGTTACAGGTGTACTGTTCACATTACCTTTTTCCCTTCTCTAGAATAATGAGACCTGATAATGAGGGTTAGGAAGACATAAGCTTCTCTCCGGTTGTGCATGTAAAAAAGGAATGTCATAGGACTATGGGTTTTAAATGTCTTGAGATATTACATATATTCATGCATATGCAATTCTGCATTTCACCCTTGTAAAGAGGCAACTGACTCACAGCACACACATTCACTAGAATTTATTATACCTATACCTCTATCACTCCTCATAGCTTCTTGTTAATAAAGGGTTGCAACAATTCCCCTACCATCACCCTCCTTGAATTGCCCATAGTGTAAATGGGTAAGGATCTTGTGCCGTGAGGCCCGACAGCAGCAGCTGATTCATCTTCACTGCTCCATCCCATGGCAACCCCCCAAACTCAACCATCCCAGTTTATTACGTTATTTGGGTTGGATTTGGCCAACTTTCTCACCTCATGAATAGATTTTGAGGAGGTATTGAAAAATTTTATTGGAACTCTCATGCCCATTGCTAATGAGATAATGGGTATATTGTTAAAGGAACTAGGTTTGGGGACTAACCCATATTCTATGTGAATAATTTTTGCCCACTTCTGTTTGGGACCTGGATTGAAGAGTAATTCCCTTGTATTATCATTATTAAGAAATACGTGGCATGATTAAACTGGGAGTTGTTTATGGCCTGACTTTGGGAATTACTCTTGGCCCAGAAGTCGCTAAGACCTCAGCTTGGGAGGAAACCCTTAGCATTTTAAATGAGCATGAAAAATCTTATACCCCATTGGTGGTGTGAATTACGAGATTATGCGAATTTGGAATAACGTGTGTCCTCAATAATAATAATATAATTCAAATTACAAGAATAACGTGAGCTAGAAAGAATGAGGCGCTGAGTGGAAGAAGGTCTGGTCCACCACGGGGGCCATTTTTGAGTTATGTACACCAGCCTATTCCCCAGTCCCTCTTCTACTAGTACAACAATGACTTATGTGGAAAAATCGCCCCAGTAAGGGTAAAAATCCCATTTTGTAGAGGGTACTGACCTACTACACTGCTGGCTGTACTGCAAACGAATGCAAAAGCTTTGCTTAATGGTCATTAGGTTCATTTTTCTCTGCGTAACTCAGTCAGAAAGTTGTTATGGCTTAGCACTATCTTCCCCAGGACCTGAACCTAGGAAACTAACATCAGGCTCCAGTATTTCACTGATGTTAGGTCGACATTCCTGTGTATTCATGTAAAAATATGCCTCTATCGTCAGGTGCATGTGAGGGAGTCCCAACACAATGGTAAGAAGTGTTGGTGACCTTGGTGAGAGTACACCTCTCCCACTTCCCCCTCCTCTGCTCCTGCCTCTCCTACCTTTCAAGTCAACTGCTCACCGCCACCACACACCTGTTGTCCACCATATATAGAGTGAGTTAATTTGTTTATTTTTTTGTTTATCTGTATGTCTTTAATAGTATATTTGTTTAATATTAGTTTACTTACATACGTATTTCAGCTTGCTTATGTTCTTGTAAAATGTGTTTAACTAGCTTATTTCTTTGGTATAGTGTGGTTATACACATTTGTGGAACGTAACCATACCTATTAACATTACTCCCCATTATATATATATATATATATATATATATATATATATATATATATATATATATATATATATATATATATATATATATATATATATATATATATATATATATATATATATATATATATATATATATATATATATATATATATATATATATATATATATATATATATATATATATATATATATATATATATATATATATATATATATATATATATATATATATATATATATAGTAATCCCTCGCTATTTCACAGATCACCTATAGCGGAATCAGTGCATTGCGGATTTTTTTTGGAAACAAATTTTTTTTTTTTTTTTTTTTAAGCTTATTGTGACACCAGGATGGGCCAAAAAATGATAAAATAAAATGGCTTTTATCAGGCTGTAAGGAGAAACAGGAATGGAGAGTGTAATGACCTGTCAGATGTGAAGGGATTATAAAAGATGTGGAATGAATATCCAGCTCTCCGCTGGATTTTAATATACCTCTGCATTACTTTCATGATGTCTATTCCAGTCATGCTCCTTAGATCTTATTATTATTATTATTATTATTATTATTGGCGACAATACTTTTCCTTTGATGATGATTGTGGAGATTATTATTATTATTATTATTATTATTAGTATTATTATTGTTAAGGGCTCATCATTGTTTGTACATCTGTTGGTTTAATTTACTTTAATAACTGTGTACAGTGCCCCTCCCTAGTTTGCTGGGACAAAGAGAGTGTGGGGGTTGGGTAGAATAGATTGTTGCAGAGAGAGAGAGAGAGAGAGAGAGAGAGAGAGAGAGAGAGAGAGAGAGAGAGAGAGATCTTTAATTAACTCTTATTCATTCAACCAAAACTACATTTTTTATTGTAAAAATAATGGTTTAATTACAAATTCGTAATAATAATAATAATAATAATAATAATAATAATAATAATAATTATAATAATAATAATAATCTCCACAATCATCATCAAAGGAAAATTATTGTTTCCAATAATAATAATAATAATAATAATAAGATCTAAGGAGAATTTTTGGAATAGACATCATGGAAGTAATGCAAAGGTATATTAAAACCCAGCAGAGAGCTGGATATTCATTACACATCTTTTATAATCCCTTCATATCTGACAGGTCATTACTCTCTCCATCTCTGTTTCTCTTTACAGCCTGATAAAGGCTGTTTTATTTTATTATTTTTGGCCCGTCTTGGTGTCATAATCATCTTAAAATTTTTTTTTTTAATTTATTTATTTATTTATTTTTTTAGGTGTTCCTACTTCACAGAAATTCACCTATCGCGGCCGGTCAGTAACCGAACCCCCGCGATAAACGAGGGATTACTGTATACATATTCAGTTCTAGGAGTAACGCGAGGATAGGTTCTCAGAAGTGACGTGTAATGTAAATTTCGTGTAATCTAACCAGTCATTTTCCATAAGAATCAATGATAATAGGCATAGATATGTTTCACAACCGTACATAGACACACTATGCCAAAGATATAAGATAAGTAAAGCATATTATATAAATACATAGCAAAGCAGAAAGACCTGTAGTTATTTATATTAACATGCAAATAGTGAAGAGTATAAAAGATGTACAGATTTACAGTACAGTCAGCAAATTAACGCACTCTGTTATGCGGTGGGCAACATACCCTGGGACGTGTGTGGTGGCGATGAGCATGTAACTTATGCAGTAGGAGAAGAGGAGGAGGATGCGGAAGAACGAACCTCTATCTGCAAGTGTAAGCAAAGATAATATAAAAAATAATATCCAAAGCAAGACTAAATAACTTTAAAACAAATTTCATTATGCAATGCCTAAATGTACAGCACATTCTACTCACTCTATATACGTTGCGCAACAGGCATGTGATGATCATGGCAGCGGTGAGCATGTGACGTAAGCGGTAACAGAAGAGGATTGGGAAGCGTTAGAACGAACCCCATCTGCAAACGTAAGCAAAGATAAAATAAATCCAATTAACAAAAGCAAGACTAAAAAACTACAAAAAATTTTCATTATGCAACGCCTGAATTACTGTAACAAAAAAAAAAGATAACACATTCTACTCACTCTATTATAAGATGAGCAACAGGCATGGGACGAGCATAGTGGCGGTGAGCACTTGACATAAGTGGTATAAGAAGAGGAGAAGGAACCCCTATCTGCAAACGCAAAAAACAATCAACAAAAGCACGACTAGAAAATTAAATTTTTTCATTATGCAACGCCTGTATTACCGTAACAATATAAAAAGATAACACACATTCTACTCAATCTATTAAATGGTGAGCAACAGGCATGGGACAAATGTGGTGGCGATGAGCACTTGACATAAGCGGTATTAGAAGAGGAAAACGAACCTTTTATCTGCAAACGTAAAAAACAGGTAAGAAATGCAAGACTAGAAAACTAAATGTTTTCATTATTCAACGCCTGAATTACTGTAACAAAAAAAATATACTACACATTCTACTCACTCTGTACACGATGGCCAACAGGTATGGGACGAGCGTGGTGGCGGTGAACACTTGACATAAGCGGTATTAGAAGAGGAGAACAATCCTCTATCTGCAAACGTAATAAACAATTAACAAATGCAAGACTTGAAAATTAAATTTTTTCATTATGCAATGCCTGAATTACTGTAACAAATAAAAATATAAAACACATTCTACTCACGCTATATACGGTGACCAACAGCAATGGGACGAGCGAGGTGGCGATGAGCACTTGACATAATCAGTATTAGAAGAGGAGAACGAACCTCTATCTGCAAATGTAAAAAACAATTAACAAATGCAAGACTAGATTTTTCATTATGCAATGCCTGAATTACTGTAAAATAAAAAAATATAAAACACATTCTACTCACTCTATATACGGTGAGCAACAGGTATGGGACGAGCGTGGTGGCGGCGAGCATTTGACATTAGTGGTAGGAGAAGAGGAGGGGGAAGCATTAGAATGAACCCCTAGCTGAAAAAATAAAGATACAGTAACAAAAATATTAATAATAGCAAGTCTAGACATTTTTTTTTTCATTATGCAATACTTGAATTACAGTAGTGGTGTAAATAAAAAATATTACACACATTTTACTCACTTTATATACGGTGAGCAACAGATGTTGAGCATGGTGGAGGCGAGCAGGTGATATAAGCGGTAGGAGAAGGAGGAGAAGAGGAGGAAGTGGGAGAGCCAACCCCTAGCTGCAAAAATAAATAAAGCTACCATTAAAAAAAATGAAAAGAACACTATAAAACTCATTATTTTAACTATGCAATGCCTGAACTTAATACTGTAGTATGATATTAAAAATATAACAAAAATATAACATAAAAAACGTAAAAGATTACAGAGGTGTACTCTATATACGATGGGCAACAGTCATACTGGGACGAGTGGGGTGGCATTGAGAAGGTGAGTTAAACTGTAGGAGAGGGAGGTGAAGAGGAGGAGGAGAAATGGGGAGAGCTAACCCCTGGTTGTGGTTGGGGTTCATATTGGTTAGATGTGCTGGGCTGAGGGTCATCAAAATCACTTCTTTTGACCGAGAAGTAAGCATCAAGAGTTGCCTGCCGTGCAATCCTCCTCTTTTCTTTCAAATTATCATTGTAGCAGGAAATATGCATGACCTTTCGAGATGTTCTAGGATAAGGATCGTCCTTATCCTAAATATCCAAGGTGGAAAAATTGAGTCAGTCTACTCACAATGAGTGATTTCATGGGGCTCACAGGAAGTGCTACTGCCTTGTTTTCCTCCCTCTTCTCACGTTGTTGTTGACCTTCCATGTCATCCAAATCCTCGGCAGACATTTCCTCCGTGTGGGAAGCAAGAAGGGCATCCACATCCTCCTCATCAATGTCGGTGAATCCCACAAGTTGTGTGAGCTGAATGCACTCAAGTCTCGTCCTTGACAGCCGATCATCGAGATCATAACCTGTGAAAGAGTTCACAAACCGTGAGCAAAGCTTTTTCCATGCTCCATTTAAACGTGACTGTGTAACTTCAGCCCAAGAATCCTTCACATACCACATGGCGTGCTTGATATTAAACAATTTCCAGTAATCCTTAACCACATTCTTCTTAATCTCTATCACTGAGATATCGCTGGCCTCAGCTGCTCTCTCAAGGTCGGCTATGCTGACGTCAGTCTTACTGCTGAGGTCATTAAAAGAATGTTCCGGTTTTACGTCACTGACTCCCTTATCTACCAAGGGCTAGGACTGTTGCCTTCTTGCGAAGGACTTGTTTTGGCAGATGTAATCCTTACGCTGAGTGCATGCCCTTGCTAACCTCAGACCGTGACGGGGCGCGAACCCTCGATCTGACGCCTCAGAGTCGGAGACGCTACCGATTGAGCCACGGCGACTGGTCATTAAAAGAATGCTTAAGGTAATGAGATTTCAGCATCTGCAATACCCCTGGTCCATTGGTTGGAGTATTGAAGTTGTATTTGGCGGCAGAAACACAACTTTTTTATTCGGATGAAGATGTTCTGTTGACGGAGGATGGGCTGGAGGAACATCCAAAGCAAGAAGAATTTTGAAGGGTATATCGTGACTCTTGCAATAAACTTCTAACTCGTTTGGGAGACATGTCAAGAAATAATCTTTAAAAATACTCGCAGTCATCCATCCTTTCCTATATGAATACCAGTGCACTGGAAGTAACTCTTTATAATAACTCGTTAGTGCACGAGGATTTTCCGAATAATAAATCATTACAGGCTTTAGCTTCATGTCGCCTTCAGCGTTAGCACCAATCAGCAGGGTAAAGCGATCTTTTGCTGCCTTATATCCTGAAACACGTTCTTCTTCTATGGAAATATACGTCCTTGCTGAAGTTCGTTTCCAGAATAAAGCAGTTTCGTCCATATTGAAAATCTGCTTTGCCGTATATCCCCCTTCCTTTATGATAGCCTTTATTTTGGCAGGAAACCTCTTTGCCGCATCCGTATCAGCTGATGTGCTCTCGCCTTGCAAGTTTTGGTTGAAATAACCAAACCTACGCTGAAAATTAGTAAAGCAGCCAGGGCTAGCTGCAAAGGGTTATATGTCTTTGCCTTCCACCTGGGATTTCAAATGCTCATAAATCTCACAGGCTTTTTTCTTGACGATATTATATGGCAAGCTTGTTTGTTGTTTGTTCTTAATGCTCAGCCACGTACTTGACATTTTTTCCATTCTCTCCATAAAATCCAATCGCATTAAGAGGTAGAAAAGGAGAAGGATGCGGGAGAACGAATCTCTATCTGCAAATGTTTTGCCGCCTCCGTATCAGCTGATGCGCTCTCGCATGCTTTTTCCCTGACGATATACAAACCTTAACACAAGCACAGTTAGAACAAGTGATGTATCCATGCAGTATGCTGGGTAAAGAGACACTGAAGCACGTGGCAGCATGGCGGAAAAGTGCATCCGAGGCGGTCGATTATTTACTAAAATGAAAATTTCTTTTTTTATTTTTTGGCCTCTTCTACCGCTTAATGTGATGGGATATTATGAAGATAATGGTAAAAAAGCATTAAGAACAAACAGCAAACAAATATTTGATATAATATCGTCAGAGAAATAGCGTGTGAGGGTGCATCAGCTGATACGGAAGCGGCAAAATGTTTGTGGATAGAGGTTCGTTCTCCCGCATCCTCCTCCTCTTCTACCGCTTCATGCAATAGAATATTATGAAGAAAATTGAAAAAAAGCATTAAGAACAAACAGCAAACAAACTTTTGATATAATTTCGTCAGGGAAATAGCGTGTGGAGAATATATAAATTTCATTAAAGTTTCCCATGTACAGTACGATATACGTTTTCTTTGTAACTAATTGTATAGTTTTCTTTTTGTCTCAGCTGAGTTTGTTTACGTTAAGATTTCGTGCAGCATGGTCGATATGTAAAGAAGAGAGAATAATGTTTAGAACCCAGGAATATTAATAATACTATAATCTTGAAAATTAGATAAATCCCAAATAGGGTGAGTAAATATATATTTTATGAGTAAGATATTGTGCCTGAATAGTGATAAGCATCAGCTGATACGGAAGTGGTAAAACGTTTGCAGATAGAGGTTCATTCTCCCTCCTCCTCCTCCTCTTCTACCGCTTAATGCAATCGGATATTATGAAGAGAATTGAAAAAAAGCATTAAGAACAAACATCAAACAAAATTTCGATATAATATCGTCAGGGAAATAGTGTGCGAGGGTGCATCAGCTGATACGTAGGTGGCAAAACGTTTGTATCCTCGTGCTCACCGCCACCATGCACATCCCAGTGTATGCCTGTTACCCACCGCATAATAGAGTGCATTAATTTGTTTACAGTATAGTAAATCTGTATATCTTTTATACTGTACACTATTTGTATGTTAATATAAATAACTACAGGTCTTTCTGCTTTGTTATGTACTTACAAAATATGTTTTACTTATCTTATATCTTTCATATAGTGTGTCTATGTACGGTTGTGGAACGTATCAATGCCCATTATCATTGTTTCTTATGGAAAATTACTCGTTAAGTTACGTGAAAATTACAATACGTGACATTTCTGAGAACCTGTTTTCGTGTTATTCTAAGAACTAGGTTTATATATATATATATATATATATATATATATATATATATATATATATATATATATATATATATATATATATATATATATATATATATATATATATATATATATATATATATACCATTTTGCCATGGAGACTACTTATTTATATATACAGTGTTCCCCCCCATACCGCGGTAGTTCGGTTCCGGGACCCTGCGCGAACCAGGAAATCCGCGGAGTAGGATCAGCCTATATGTACATAGATATTTTAATATATTTTTACGCTTACACTGCATAAACCCTCCCTATACTGTTAAAAAAACACCCTTTGCATTATAAATAACAGCAAGCAACATAAATTTTTTATGAAAGTGATAGGAAAACTTACCGTGAATGAGGTGTTGATGACTTGACATACATAGGTGCAGTATTTTACAATAATTTTTACGTTTACTTAAAATAGCGGCCGACATCCACAAATTTTTTTCCTTCTTTCAACATATCTAGGAGTTTCACTTTATCTACAATGGTTAACATTTTCCTTTGCCACTTAGGTCACTACAAGAAGCCTTAGAAGATGAAGGATGCTTGGGAGGCATTGCAAATGTTAAAATATGCGAGTAAAAAAATTACAAGCAAAACATATTAATAATAATAAGCACAACGTGAATGGCGCACACGAGTGAGGCGAGACTATGGAAAATGGTGGAAGCCTTCGTCCGAAACGCTGATAGCGGTATCGTATTTTACATGTTGCAATACTGTTAGTATTTATGTTTTTTACTATTTTTTACTCTTTTATTATTCTTAGGCTAAGAAATCCGTTTTTTTATCAATAAAATCATGAAACTACTGGAAATATAAATATATATATGCTAGCTCATGTAGCTGCGACCCCAATACATTGTACGCTATCGAACACAAGCAAAACGTTTAATTAGCACAACGTGAACGGCGCACACGTGAGTTAGACTGAACGAGTCTTTGTCTGAAACGCTGATAGCAGTATCATATTTTACATGTTGCAATACTGTTAGTATTTATGTTTTTTACTATTTTTTACTCTTTTATTATTCTTAGGGTAATAAATACGTTTTTTTATCAATAAAATCATGAAACTACTGAAAATATATATATATATATATATATATATATATATATATATATATATATATATATATATATATATATATATATATATATATATATATATATATATATATATATATATATATATATATATATATATATATGCTAGCTCACGTAGCTGCGACCACAATACATTGTACGCTATCGAACACTTTCGCATGATGCAATACTGTGAGTTATACTGTATGTACGTATATCATTCAGTTATTAGTACAATGTATATTAATTTAAAATTCATTTACTTATTTGATGATTGTACAAAATCTATTGTATTTATTCACTGTAATTTGGACCAAATATTCCTTTTGTAAAGATTATACTGTACTTTTCAAAAGAGGTGGTCAATAAACGTATCTATCTATCTATCTATCTAAATTTATGTTTTTTACTATTTTTTACTGTTTTATTATTCGTAGGCTGGGAAATAAATTATTTTTATCAATTAGATGATATGTTTTTTTCAATAAAAAAAATTTGAATACTGAGAATTTTTTTTTTTATATTTTAATATTTTCGCATATACCCATAAAATAAAATAATAATTTATAAAAAAAAAACCAGCGATGCAGTGAGAAAGCGAACCAAGAAACGCGAATAACCGGGGGAACACTGTATATATATATATATATATATATATATATATATATATATATATATATATATATATATATATATATATATATATATATATATATATATATATATGTAATCCCTCGCTATTTCGCGGTTCACCTATTGCGGATTCACTGTACCGCGGAATTTTTTTTTTTTTTTTTTTTTTTTTTTTTTTTTTTTTTTTTTTTTTTGTAAAAAAAAATTATTGCGACACCAGGATGGGCCAAAAAATGATAAAATAAAACAGCCTTTATCAGGCTGTAAAGAGAAACAGAGATTGAGAGTGTAATGACCTGTCAAATGTGAAGGGATTATAAAAGATATGTAATGAATATCCAGCTCTCTGCTGGGTTTTAATATACCTCTGCATTACTTTCATGATGTCTATTCCAATAATTCTCCTTAGATCTTATTATTATTATTATTATTATTATTATTATTATTATTATTATTATTATTATTATTATTATTATTATAATTATTATTATTATTATTATTGGCTACAATAATTTTCCTTTGATGATGAGTGTGGAGATTTTTATCATCATTATTATTATTATTATTATTATTATTATTATTATTATTATTATTATTATTATTATTATTAAGGGCTCTTCATTGTTTGTACATCTGTTGGTTTATTTACCTTAATAACTGTGTACAGTGCCCCTCCCTAGTTGGCTGGGACGAAGAGAGTGTGGGGGGTTGGGTAGAATAGAATGTTGGAGAGAGAGAGAGAGAGAGAGAGAGAGAGAGAGAGAGAGAGAGAGAGAGAGAGAGAGAGAGAGAGAGAGAGGAGAGATACATCTTTAATTAACTCCTATTCATTCAACCAAAACTACATTATTTATTGTAAAAATAATGGTTTAATTACAAATTCGTTATAATAATAATGATAATAATAATAATAATAATAATAATAATAATAATAATAATAATAATAATAATAATAATAATAATCTCCACAATCATCATCAAAGGAAAATTATTGGTAAATATAATAATGATAATAATAATAATAATAATAATAATAATAATAATAATAATAATAATAATAATAATAATAATAATGATGATAAAAATCTCCACACTCATCATCAAAGGAAAATTATTGTAGCCAATAATAATAATAATAATAATTATAATAATAATAATAATAATAATAATAATAATAATAATAATAATAATAATAATAAGATCTAAGGAGAATTATTGGAATAGACATCATGAAAGTAATGCAGAAGTATATTAAAACCCAGCAGAGATCTGGATATTCATTACACATCTTCTATAATCCCTGCACCTCTGACAGGTCATTACACTCTCCATCTCTGTTTCTCTTTACAGCCTGATAAAGGCTGTTTTATATTATCATTTTTGGGCCGTCCTGGTGTCATAATCATTTAAAAAAAAAAAAAAAAAAAAAATTAAGGTGTGCCTACATTGCGGAAATTCACCTATCGCGGCCGGTCCCGGAAACGAACCCCCGCAATAAACGAGGGATTACTATATATATATATATATATATATATATATATATATATATATATATATATATATATATATATATATATATATATATATATATATATATATATATATATATATATATACACAGTATATATTTATATATATATATATATATATATATATATGCAGTACATATATACACCTAGTTCTTGGAGTAACGCGAAGAAGTGATGGGTAATATGAAAATCTCGTAATGTAGCGAGTCATATTCCATAAGAAACAATGATAATGGGCATAGATACGTTTCACAACCGTAGATAGACACACTATGCCAAAGATATAAGATAAGTAAAACATATTTTATAAGTACATAACAAAGCAGAAAGACCTGTAGTTATATATATTAACATGCAAATAGTGTAGAGTATAAAATATATACAGATTTACTGTACAGTAAACAAATTAATGCACTCTATTATGCAGTGGGCAACAGGCATACACTGGGACGTGCATGGTGGCAGTGACCATGTAACTTAAGCGGTAGAAGAGGAGGAGGATGCTGGAGAACGAACCTCTATCTGCAAACGTTTTGGCTCTCACACTCTTTTCCCCTGACAATATTATATGGCAAGTTTGTTTGCTGTTTATTCTTAATGCTTTTTTCAAAATTCTCTTCATAATATCCGATCTCATTAAGCGGTAGAAGAGGAGGAGGATGCTGGAGAACGAACATCTATCTGCAAAGCGTTTTACCGCCTTGGTATCAGCTGATGCACCCTCGCACGCTATTTCCCTGATGATATTATATCACAAGTTTGTTTGCTGTTTGTTCTTGATGCTTTTTTTCAATTCTCTTCATAATATCAGATCGCATTAAACGGTAGAAGAGGAGGAGGATGCTGGAGAACGAACCTCTTTCTGCAAACGTTTTGCCGCCTTTGTATCAGCTGATGCACCTTCGCACGCTATTTTCCTGACGATATTATATCGCAAGTTTGTTTGCTGTTTGTTCTTAATGCTTTTTTTCACTTCTTTTAATAATATCTGATCGCATTAAGCGGTAGAAGTGGAGGAGGATGCGGGAGAATGAACCTCTCTCTGCAAACGTTTTGCCACCTCTCTATCAGCTAATGCACCCTCGCATGCTATTTCCCTGACGATATTATATCGCAAGTTTGTTTGCTGTTTGTTCTTAATGCTTTTTTCCATTATCTTCATAATATTAGATCGCATTAAGCGGTAGAAGAGGAGGAGCATGGCGGAAAAGTGCCTCTGAGGCGGTCGATTATTTACTAAATTGAAAATTTTTTTCAAAATTTTTTGCTTGGCCGTTATTTGCAAATTTTATATTTTTTTACAATTATTTTTTAGGGGCGTTATTCCAATTTCGCGGATTATGAATACACGTAGATAGTGAACTAGATGTATATAATATATATATGTATACACATGGGATCTCCAATTTACAACAGGCTTACATTCCTGACACCTGTCATAACCCGGATTTCATCGTAATTCAGAAAACACCGAAATTCGAATTTAGGTTCCCCACCAATGCTAAAAATAAATACTTGAAAACAGAAAAATAATCTAAGCTCTTAATTTAAGACATGAAAATAGTAAAAGTACACTATATAGTATTGCTTACCTTTATTTGTGTAATCTAAGACATAGAAATGGTAAGATTACTCCGTGCAGTATTGCTTATCTTTACTCGTGTGATCTGGAGAGGCAATAGACCCTGCAGCAGATGCTGGAGATACTAGGTAAGAGCCTATAGAGGCAGCTAAGGTAGAGATTGCTGGGTACGTTGGTGGGTGCTCTACCTTCATGAAGAATTGGTCGAGGCAAGTCTGGAAGGACCCTCTTCTCATATATTTCCTTGTAACACAGCAGGGAATCAGTGATCGCTCTGGCAACCTTTGTGTACCTGGCAGTATTGGGGCCCTGAGCCTCGAGCTTTGCCAACCCTTCCTCTTTCATTGCAAAATATTCTTCCAATTCCTTGGTTGTGAATGTCTTGGGCTCTGAGCTAGGTATATCTTCTCTTCAACCATCTGGTTCTTCAGTTGAATGAGGTCCTCAGCAGATAACTCCTCTCCATGAGATTCTAGCAGCTCTGTTACATCATCAGGCTCCATCCCCAACTTAAGCTCTTACTTGGAGCAAGTACATTGTTGGTAACAGCCTCAACTGTCTCCTCAAATCCGCGGAAGTCATTCACGAACTGGGGGCACAGTTTCTTCCATACCCCATTCAAGATCGTCTGCTTAAATTTCTCACAAGAAACAGCAATATTTTTCACAGCCTGAAGAATATTGTACCACTTCCAGAAGTCTTTGAAAGTCGAGTTCTAGTCCTTTTCAGTTGCCCTTGGAGCCATAGCGATTGTCCTTTGGAGGTAGTATGCCATGAAAGGGCAATGACACCCCGATCCATTGAGTGTAATGAGGAAGTGGCATTAGGTGAAAGTAAACCTCCTTGATTATAGGATGAATGTCATCCAAGTGGACAGGGTGAACAGGGGCATAGTCCAGCACTAGCAACACCTTAAAGGGCAAACCTTGGAAGTACAGTACCTCTCCACTTCTGGCACAAAATGGTTGCTGAACCAGTCTTAAAAATCTGAAGGGTTATCCAAGCCTTCTTGTTCAACTTCCAGCTGACAGGCAGTTCACCCTTCCAATTGCCCTTGAGTGCCCTTGGGTTTACTGCCAAGTAAACCAACATAGGCTTCAGCTTGAAATCTCCATTAGCATTAGCCCTCAAAAGCAAAGTCAGTCTCTCCTTGCTGACTTTATGGCCTGGTGCTCTCTTCTCCTCCTTAGCAATGTACGTACAACTAGGCATGCACTTCCAAAACAAGCCAGACTCATCCACGTTATATACTTGTTCAGTATGGTAACCCCCCTCCCTAATTATTTCTGCTAACACACTGGGAAACCCCTTTCTGCTTCCTGATCACCAGTTGCAGCTTCACCTTGCACCCCTATATTATGCAAATTAGCACAACTTTTGAAACGATTTAACCAACCCCTACTAGCCACAAACTCTTCACTGTTGCTCCCTTCCCCCTTTTCTCTCTTTTCAAGGCTTTGAACAATATTTTAGTCTTTTCCTGTATTACCATGAGGCTTATTGGGATACTCCATTGATGCTGGTCATCAAGCCAAAGAACTAACAATCTCTCCATCTCATTCATAAGGCGACTACGCTGCTTAGTAGTCACAGTGGACATCATAAGAGTAGAACCTTTCACGTGTTCACGGATGTGATCTTTAACGATCGTCGCCATGGTTGTATGGGCTAATACAAGGGCACGGTCCATGTTCGTAGTTGTGTTACCCGTTTTCCAAGCATTTCAACTATAATTTCCATGGTGATGGCTTTCCTTTTCTTTGTAGTATTGTTATCAGAACTATCAGCACTACGCTTGAGAGACATAGTAATGTCTATGATGAGCAAACACGAGCAAAACCAATGAGAGAGTAGATGAACATGAGGCTCAGTATGGCTGGTGAGAGTAAACTGAGCAGTGGTTCTGCTTCCTCTTCTAATGCCGTGTGATGCCGAATTCTTTCGTGATGCTCAACAATTGCATAAAATCGTATTTTCAGCTTTGTGTTTGCTATTTTTTTTTTCAAGTTCAATATAATTCTTCAATATAACTAAATA
>JAXCGZ010019127.1:52500-87500 GCA_037179515.1 Halocaridina rubra
GGTAAGGCAGTAGAATTAAAAGATAGGATTCACAACAGTAAGGCAGATATAGTAGCAGTTACAGAGACTAATTTAAATGAAGACATAAACAGTGTCACAGTGTTTCCTAAAGGCTTCAGAATATTAAGGGTTGAAAGATATGAGAGGTCTGGTGGAGGGATAGCACTGCACATAATTGAAAGGTTTCAGGTTGAAAAAATAAAATTTGCTCTAGGAATCGAGTTCAAGGAATTTCTTGTTGCTCGCATAAATACTGGGTCAGAGACATTATAATAACTGTTGTATATAACCCACCAAGGAACCAACATAGTCTAGAATTTTATGAGGAAAGTCATACAGGTACTATTAAAATCATAAACTCCATTGTTAACATTGCATAGGAGAGAGAATGTACGATTTTAATTCTGGGAGATTTTAATCATAGAGAGATAGATTGGATAAATCTTGACCCACACGGTGTTGAGGACTCATTCAGAGTAAAATTCCTAGATTGCGTACAAGGGAATTTCCTACACCAACATGTACTGGAACTTACGAGGTCCAGGGGTGGGGATGAGACATCTCTGCTTGATCCAGTATTCACTGGTTATGTGTTGGATATTGAAAAAATTGAGTATGAACCACCACTTAGAAAGAGTGACCACTGTGTGTTGTTGTTGGAGTATATCATCGAAGATGTTCTGCTTGAAAGTAGAGGCACTGAAGATGCAAGGAGGAACTATCCGAAAGGAGATTTCATGAAAATGAAGGAGCTTTTTGCAGTTATTGACTGGAGGATCGTATTTATCAACAAAAATGTAAAAGATATGTACAACATCTTTTGTGAGGAATGTGGGAAGATAGTAGATTGTTGCATACCTTTTACCAAAATAGAAGCTATTCATGCCAGAGGGAAACGGTTCTGTAATGAATGTAAGAGAGCTAAGGAGTGGAGAGACAAATGCTGGAAGAGGTATAGGAGGAGAAAAACATAAATGTCTGGCAGACTTATAAAAGAGCATGAAATGATTACCTAAGTAAAAGAAGAGAGGCAGAGAGAGACTATGAAAGGGATATCACCAGGAAGGATAAAGAAACTCCCAAACTTTTCCACAGCTTTATCAGAGGAAAACTGAAGTTAAAAGAACAGGTTTTATAGCTAAAGAGATGGATGCATCACTGAGACGGATGAAGAGATCTGTGAAGAATTGAACAAGGAGTTTCAGTTAGTTTTTACAGTAGAAAATACCCCACCCCCTCATATTGCAGAGATAGGAGTTCATGGGCCAGTATTAAAGAATATCATCTTTTCAGCCACAGAGGTATGTAAAGTGCTGATGGAGTTAGATGCCCATAAAGCTACAGCTCCTGATGATATATCCCCTTAAGAAATGCATTAATTCAATATCAGTGGCACTAAGTATCATATTTAAAAAGTTGCTGGAGTCAGGGGAGATTCCAAGATGCTGGAATCAAGTGAACGTGATACCTATCTTCAAAAAGGGAAGGAGGCATGCGGCTCTAAACTATAGACCTGTTTCCTTGACCAGCATAGTTTGCAGAGTTATGGACAAACTACTAAGGATACATATCTCTCTTCACTTGGAATCCATCAACTTTTTGTCATAGACAGCATGGCTTCAGAGAAGGTAGATCAACATTAACAAACTTGTTTGAATATTATGATGAGGTAAGCCGAATCCTACAGGAAGGAGAGGGCTGGGCAGATAAATAATCCTGGACTTCCAGAAAGCGTTTGACACTGTTCCACATGGGAGACATGTTAAGAAGCTGCAAGCAATGGCAAGAATAGGCGGAGTTGTCTTGGAATTGATAAAAATTTACTTAGAAGGAAGGGAACAGAGGGTTAGAGTAAGATACTCAGTGTTTGAATGGAGAAGAATTAGTAGTGGAGTTCCACATGGTTCAGTTTTAGGGCCACTTTTGTTCCTTGTATAAGTAAATGATATACCAGAGTCTATAAATTCATTCATGAACATGTTTGCAGATAATACAAAGATTTTGAAGAAATTAAAATGCGAGAACAATGGTAGAGAACTTAGGAAGATCTAAATAGTCTGCATGAGTGGTCAGAAAAGTGGCTAATGAAATTCAATACTTCAAAATGTAAGGTGATGAGAATGGGTATAAACGCAAGAAGGCCCAAACTTGGCTACTTGGTGGCAAGAGTAGAACTTCAAGAGACAGAGAATGAGAGAGATCTAGGAGTAAACATACTGGCCGTTTTGTCTCCAGAAATGCATAGTAAGGGCAGCATATGCTTTCGTATCAAATGTAAGGGTAGCCTTCAGACACATGGACAAGGAAATGTTCAGAAATATTTATGTAACCTCTATGAGGCCAAAGCTTGAATATGCAGCCCCCTTTTGGAATCCGCACTTGAAAAACCACATAGTTAAGCTGGAAAAAGTTCAAAGACATGCCACGAAATTGGTGCCAGAAATACGCAATCTCAGTTATGATGAGAGGCTGAGGGAATTAAACTTACCATCACTCGAAACTATAAGATTGAGGGGGAATATGGTGACTGTTTTTAAATTCCTTCATGGTTATGACAGAGTGGATAGGGATCAATATTTTGATATGGCTGGCACTAGAACTAGAGGTCATAGTTTGAAGCTTTGAAGAAAACTTCTTTGCAGGATGTAAGCAAGTACTTTTAAGGAAATGGCTCCTCTCTATTGATTTTTCCAAAGGATGACTTTTTGTGAAAATATTTCTGCTACTTCAGCACTGGAGGCTTTTAGAGATTTTTCATCAATGTTTTCCTTTGTTGCACTCAGTTCCCTTTAATATTCTCAACTTTTAGAACAGATTCTGGCATTGAAGTAACTGTTATATATAACAATAGTAAAGCACTTTTGATGAGAATCTTCTCCGGTGATTGAGTTTTATTGCCTTGTTGGAATTTTTCATATGCAACTTCTTTGTTTTTAAGAGATATCTGAAGCACTCTATCTTTCAGTATTATGAGTGAAATATACCTTCCTTTCAGATGCTATACTATTATGCCATTTCCAGAGAGACTCGTTTATCAATACTCCATCCTTGGGACCAACATTATGAAATAATAAGGCTTTAAACATCGTGAAATTGACATTCCTTCTTCAGTTAAGGAAACATTTAAATTTCATTTCTTATCTCAGGTGCATTGTTTATGTCAGGTTTTGCTCGCAACACTGAGGGCAAAAATAGATCTGAAAACTATTCCAAGGCGTAAAGCATAATTGCCAAGGATCATTTATAGAGAAAGAGACATTTTATGCGCAGACAGAATTCTTATCGTGTTTTTATAAGAGATATCTAATTTAAACTTTCCACAGGCAAATTTTTTCTAAGCTTGGTAATTCCAGATGAATCAATCGAAAAAAATGCATAATTTCATATGGTAACCTTTTAAAAAGCTATTTCTTCCTTGTCAAAAATTGAAGACAGGTAAAACAGATGTTTTGTTGTGGCTGGGGAGGAGAACATGTTTTGCTGTAGATTATCTAGTTATATATATTTTGTTTTATTCAATCATGCCATGCTCTGTGTAGATAATAAGCTCTTGTCACTCAGGGTGGAAATATATACCAAAAATATAATACTAATTAGGATCACAAATGAATAATATATTGTATTTTCTCTGCCCACATCATTTTTCTCCTCTATTTTTTTTTTCATTTATTTTTTTCCTTTTTAGGAAGCTTTATTGACATTACAATTACAGAAACATGTAGATCCCCTAATGGTAGCTTGGGAATGGAGTACAGTATTTATATGACCTCTCCGTGTACACCTCATTGTGAATGCACCATCCTGGGCTTATGTGTCTGAAGCTGGAAGAGTGTTTGGATCTTGAAAGTTGACAAACCCCCGGAGCCCCTTGTAAAGTTAAATTTCCCCGTATATTACTAAGTTAGGTTAGATTAAGTGACTTAATCTTGTAAATATGGAACCTTATACCACCTTGGGGTTACTCTTCTTTACTAGATCTGAGTTTTTGATATGATAATGGGGGTAGCAATTGCTGGTACTGAAGATGAGGCATCGGGTTACTTATGTCTATAGCGATAGTTTGCAGGGTGCTATATACAAAGTAATTAAAAGTAACCCATTTATAATCTTCTTAAAACTTTAATTTTTAATGTAGGAATCCAATCTCTGTCAGTGAATTAAAGTTCATTTGAGCTAAAGAATATCGTGTACTACCTGGGTATACTACGTAGTAGGGATTTACCCTACAAGAGCAGTTTTTAGATAAGTAATTCTTAGTAGTGTATTTAATAAACCGAAAGATTAGAGTGTACAAATGTTATTCTACTCTGTCAATTTAGGGAGTGTATGTGTATTGATATTATAAATTCCATACTGTTGAATGTCAGTCTGTTTCTTGTTTGTAAAACTTTTAGGTGTGTATAAATTATTCTTATATTGTTATTTAATTTAGTGTATGTCTGTAGTACTTGTACTAAAGTGTTATTTGTATTTATATCTAATAGTGAGTTATGTTTTAATTTTGTACTTTAAGTTTGTTAATTTTTTTTTACCCTTAAACTTAGGAATACATACCTGGCATTTAAATGATTCATTTTTATTTCTAAAGCTTTTTACTGTAGTTTTTCACATAAATAAGTGCCCTTACTTTTTATACTCACTTAGTAGTTTCTTATATATGTAGTGATGAAATTATTTTCAAACTAGATGTGTTTTTCTAGCAAATATTCCCTCTTCTTAATTATGGAAGTGAGTAATCCAAGTCAAAGAGGTTGCCCAAACTATTCTTAAAAGTAAAAGAGTGAACCTATTGTTCCTGAAAAAATTTGTTTGTTGTATGTATCAAAGATATTAGCGAAGCATAGCAGGCAGAGATAGACTGAGACTTTGTTTTTTATCTACTGTATATTAAAAAAAAATATCTAACAAGAGTTTAAGAAAGTTTTCCCTTTACGTACAGATGGTTTAATTTCAGTTTGCTGATTAGCCTTTGAGTTAATATCTGTCATCTTTTTTCTACAGTTTTCTAAAGGAGCTCACATTGCAAGAGGATCATCTTTACTGTATGACGTAAGTCATTACTCCATCTCCCACTTAACTCCTGTCTTCCTCGTTGACTTTGGGCTCACTCACTCTTTCTTTCTTTTTATATCATCAACATATCACAACCTCTTTATATAGTTTGTTTCATTATTTTTTCATTTAATGTTATATGTGGGCATCTTATTTTGATCTCATTCGAATAGTTGTGCTGCTCCTATTCTGCTGGTATCCTTATTTTTAGTTTTTATACATGCATTGTTCTTGATGATTGATAGTATTGAATTAGTTTTCAGAAATGGGAAGGAGGTTCTGAGCTGTGAGTTTACTTTTTAGTTTACTTTAAGTTTACTTTTTATTTAAGTGATATGAAATTCTATGACAACAAGTAAATCTTGTGCACAGAGCCATATTCACTCTAAGCGAACTGTAGTATTATTGTTGTAATGTTTTCATGGTCACTGGAAATATTTTGCATGAGTGGCAGGCGAATGGTATGTGAATGACAATACTGTACATTATATGTAAAAGGCTTGGCGTCTAAGCATGCTATAATTCTTGTCTCACTTTACAGTCGTAGGCTTTGCAGTCACGTAGGTGGTATTATTCATTTTCACTATTATTGTAAGGGCTACATTGATTATCTGTACAGGATGCTATCGTGTTAATGAAATTGCACTTCTATCAGTAGTTGATATTGAAATATACACTAAACTTGTAAGTAATAAATTGATGATTATGATGCCAACAGTATTTCGCTAAACCTCTTTCATTACTGAAAGGGGAAGCACTTACATAGCTACATTTTTATTTCTTTTGTTTTAAGGCTAATCATATTCTATGGACAGATAATTTTACTGTTTACATTTTTCGTGCATAATGAAATGTAATTAGGTAGTAAAACTGAGAAGGTAATAGACTAAATATGCTTTTTATGTTCTTTGTATCTGATATTCATGTAATTGTATGTTTCATAAGTGAACTACCATCTCAGTTGGCATACTCTTTATTCCTTCTAAGTTGATATGGGCTGGTGAACAGTATTATTTATGCATTCATGACATTTTTCAGGAAAGAATATTGCCTTTTTTTTTTTTTTTAGTAATGATGTGTGCTAGAACTTATGTGACCACTCATGGCAGTTCTGTATTTACCAAGCATAAGAATAGTTATTCTTATGCTGATGGAGCAGGGGGCGTAAATCAGCTGTGGCTGTGGTGCCCCACATCAGGAGATCCTTGCCTGCTTACCCTGTGGAAGACCCAAGCAGGGTGTTTGGGAGAATTGTGGCAACCTTTTATCCCCTAGGAGCTAAGAGGAGTAATTGAGGTATACTAGCTTTTGGTGAATGATTTTGCTTTGACTCAGCCACCCTCTTTTAAGGGGGTATTGCAGCTAATGTATTTATAAGAATACTTTGGTTACATTGTGAATATTTTGAATGACTACTCATTTTGTCTTTTCACACAACGTATACAGACTTGAATGATGATTAATGTTGGAAGTCTACCATTAAGTTGTTTAAAAAGTATTTCTTTGTAGTGTTGTTTTAATATATTGGATATATGCAATTCTATATTTTTTAGATTTTTTTTTTCCATTTTATGTGTCATGAATTCCCATTCAAATGGGGAGGACACAAACAGGTTGGATCCAAGATTTAAGGCTGGATGCCCTTCCTGATGCACTGTAGCGGATTCAGTCGTGGGTTTTGCTCTTCCCGAGTCGAGTGCTCTAACCACTGTGCTACTACATTTCCCTTTCTCAAAAAAATGTATTGGCTATAGACAGTAAAACTATTGTTATCAGTCAATTGACTTGATGTTTTGGTTTAATCCCCCAATATTTGATTGTGTTGATGTCTTGGACTAGTTATAGTTCCAGTATATTATATATAAGGTCATGATCACTGTCACTAGTTTTTCTTTGAACTTCAACATTTTCCTAAGTAGAAAAATGAAATTGCTCTCAAAAACATATTTTAATATGATATTTAAGCCCAATATAGACCTCCAGAGTGAGCATGTTAAAAGTATTCAAGAAATTAGCCAGTTTTGTCAGTATCTATAATAATAATATTCAGTCTCTATGCATATTTTACATATTTTGTATGTGTTTTAGGACTTTATGGTATTCCTCTTTCTCCTTTATGCTGTTTATTAATGTCGATGTCGAACAGAACTGTTATGTGTCATTATAAATTACTAAATATAAAAAAAATAATTTAACTATACAACCTGCTATGAATAGTTAAGCAGAACACAATGGTATAAAAATTACCTAGTATAGATCAAGTTTCTATAATAAAATGCATCACATGCAATACTTATATGCAAACTCACTAAACATTTAATCGCTGAGAGGGTAAATTTGGGAGAAATGAGTGTGACATGATAGTACATGTTAGATACTGGTGATGTAGATGACTGAGTCTCTAGGAAGGGGCTTAAAGGGAGGAAAAGCTTATTTTTCTTAGTTTATGCAGCCTCTCAAGAATCTCTGGGAGTTGCACAGTTGCCCCCAAAATTGAGTCATGCATAAAAGTATGAACTAATTGTATCACTCGCGTTCACATCGGTGATCAGTGTTACAAGCTTTACAGAAAATAGGGGTAACAATCTAACTCATTGAGACTTAAAATGCGGGTCAGTACCCCAACCCATGGAGATTAACACTCTCAAGTAATGGAGACTTAAAATGTAGGTTCACACCCCAGCACATGGAGACTTAATATGGTGGTCGATGCCATAACTCATGGCGACTTGAGTGGGGGTTGACACCCCAACTTATGGAAATTTAAAAAGGGGGTCGACACCCTAGCTCTGTGGAGATTTGAAATGGGGGTCGACGCCCCAACTCATGGAAACTTCAGAAAGACTATTCTTATCTTCCCTGATCCATTGCTACGCTAATGACAGTCTCC
Organism: Halocaridina rubra; assembly: GCA_037179515.1. Classification (NCBI taxonomy): domain Eukaryota; kingdom Metazoa; phylum Arthropoda; class Malacostraca; order Decapoda; family Atyidae; genus Halocaridina; species Halocaridina rubra. Next base: position 60,443 of record JAXCGZ010019127.1, read on the forward strand.
TTCTATTTCGCAGTACTAGTACTTCGAGGATGAGAATTTGGGGAAGGAGGTTGGGTTGTGATGGGCTGCATGGAGACCCAGTAAAATATGCTTTTCCTCCTTAAGAGTGCATTTTTTGTGTTTCCATTAGTTCTGTCAAGATTCTAACTTATTTAGCACCTAGAAAGCATGGACAAGGAAATTTAGACTTTTTGGTAAGGAGAGAAAGGTATTTATTACTGTATTTCTTAATCACCGAACAGTGACTTGTAGTGCTTAAGAAACTTGAAGGGTTTTATGTATGTAGCTAATATATAGAGACTGCAGAGGATTCTCTTATACTCTATAGCTACATTATAAATTATGCCTTCAAAAAACACAAGTAACATTGAGAGAAAACGATTCAATTTCAGATGCAACAGAGCACTCCCAGAGAGAAACTCGATGTAAACAAAAAAATGAAGTTATGATAGTCGTCCTTATGTGCTTAACATCTTCCTTCTTCTTGCATTATATAAGGATATGCATTTTAGGTTTTCATACATCTCACAATATTTTTCACCCTTCTTTTTATATATTGGTCATTACTTCTTTAGCAATTCTAATTTAATTATTAAAGCAATTGTAAAAACTATAGTAAAATAGTGTAATTACTTTTATGTGTATGAGAAAGAATGTATGGGTCTTGAGTCCATATACTGATACTTGTCACATGCTTATATAAAATATAAATTCATTTAGTATTTGCTGTATCTTCACCTTAAAATTTCCACTTATCAATCACTACTCTGTGAAAGTACTTTTTTGCTTATTTTAAACTTTAAACAAAGAATTTCTATATAGCTTCAGATTGTGACGTGCTTTAGAGTTCTCATACCAAAGTATTTCTCCCTATAAACTCTACAAATCTTTCTTGATTTTATATGCTTTTACAGCAAACTGCATTATTATTCTGGCTTCATATGGTGCTAGATTTAACTCCATCAACCTTTATCATAACTTAGGTCCCACAATTCTCGCATGAGCTTCATCATTATGTGATTGAATTTTTCCAGTTTGTTAATGTTTTGTCTAATTTTGATTCCAAAAAGGTATTACATAGGCCTCATTATAAGTCATATGCTATTCTAAATCTTTCTTGATGCTGTTACAGTATGCATTGCACATCAGTATCTGTAGCCAGTTGTACCCTAACCTAACCAAACTAATTTGGCCATACCAGGTTAGGATAGTCTTACTAAGTTAGGTTAGACTACAAAGGAAAATTGCTGTAGCAATGTTGGAGTTGAGTTATGTTATCCCAAATTTTAAGATTAACTGGTTGGCTTAATATATTTTGAGATCCTGGATATTAAAAGGAGTCTGATAGGAAAACAGGTATTTTTTTAATAGAAGGAAAAGATCATAGTTGCATTACTGGAGAGGACATTTAAGGCATATTAATAGTGAAACATAATTTTAAGGTTTATCGTCAGATGATTAAAACAAATTTTCATAGTTTCTATAAAAATGCAAACATGGAATTATATAATAGGTTTCTCAATGAGTTGGAAGTGATGAAATGCTTTTTAAGTTCAATAAAAAGCTGCGTCAGTACTGTAGAGTCACGCTACTAATTGAGGTCACATTGCCTTTCAAAACAGGGTTACCCAGCATGAAAAGTTGCAAACTTTTGTGTTCATTCTTCTCATAGTTATCGTGTTTTCTTAATTCCCCTGCTCCAATCTCTGGGTTCTGTATGGCAAGTTACACAATATTAATTAGGAAGAAGCTTTGTACTTTTAACTTATTCTTTTCTGTTTCCTTATTCAATGGCACATTATGTCTTTTCTTAAAACTATGATTGCATGTAACATTTACAGTTTTTTGGTGTCTAATTTTTTTTTTTATGAATGACACCGGGACAGGCAAAAAACTGCCCTCATCAATAATGGGCCGGGCATGAGAAAACATTAAGACGAAAGAAAAGGAAAAGGTTATGGACAAGATAGAGATGAGGTAATGATACACAAAGGAAAAGGACAGACTAATAAAGAAGTCAAAGAAGTACTGAGGACCTATAGATATGGAGGATTAGGCCCTGAGATGACAATAGATCCACTTATTGAAGGAAGATAGGTTATAAGAATTTGGAAAGACAGAAGGAGGAAGAGTTCCAGAGTCTGGAGATAGATGGGAAGAAGCAGTTGCTGCATCGACCAGATCGCGAGCTACAAATCTCCACACAGTACCTGTGAGACAAAGTCGCGTGACGAGTGTTACGCGACCTCGGCAGTGCGAGAACGATGCAGCTCACCAACTCATAAGAGAAGCGATGGAAGTAGTAGCGATAGAAAAAGAAAGGGATGATACTTTATGGCAAAGAGAAAGAGAATCCAGGTTAGAAGTAAGAGAAGGGTCATTAACAAGTCTGACTGCCTTAGATTCAACCCTATCAAGGAGATGAGTATTAGAAGAAGCACCCCAGGTGTGTGAGCAGTATTCTAAGCAGGGACTGATAAGACCTTTGTTGATTTTAAGTAACTGTAAAGAGGAAAAGTAATGACGAAAACGAAACTGAATCCCCAATTTTTTGTATGCAGATTTAGAAATATGGATTATGTGTTTCCTCCAAAACAAGTTAGAGGTTATATGGATTCCTAATATGTTGATAGAAATTAGAGGGTAAATTTCGTTTGTATCAAAGACAATAGTGCTATCTGGAGGAGAATAAGAAAAAGAGAGAGCCAGAAACTGTGCCTTGGAGGCATTAAATTTGATTAAATTTTGGGTGCCTTACCCAGATACCCTCTGCAAATTGGACTTGAGAGGAGAAGAAAGATTGATACAAAACTGATCATGAGTAGCAGATGAAGGCTGTGAAGAAAAGTGAACGGTAGAATCGTCGGCAAAGGCGTGAAGAATAGAGGAAGATGGACATTGTAGAAGATCATTGATGAAGAGAAGGAACAGAATAGGTGAAACCTCAGAGCCCTGTGGAACACCACTCTTAATAGGGAATGGGCTAGATGCTGCACCGTTAACAACTACAGATATAAAATGGTCAGAAAGAAACCTGGAAATCAGAGAACGGAGAGAAGAGGTAAAGCCGTAGGCAGGGAGTTTAGCCAACAGGGCCTTGTTCCAAACTGTATAAAGCCTTAGAGATATCAAGGATGACGACAATGGAATCCCCATAGTTCCTCAGAGAAGATGACCATACAAGAGTAAGATATGACAGGAGGTCACCAGTGGATCGTGCCCTGCGGAAGCCTTACTTGTGATTGGAGATAAGTGAGTTAGTTTCAAGTCGTTTCAAGAAGAGAGCATTGAGCAAATTTTCGAAAACTTTAGCGATAGAAGAGCTTAGGGCAATAGGTCTGTAGTTTGAAGGAATAGAGCAGTCACCTTTCTTAGGAACAGGATGCACTAGAGCATGCTTCCAAGATGAAGGGTAGATATTGGTTGACAGAATGAGGTGAAGAAGGCGACAAAGCACGGGAGCCAGATCAGCTGCAAACTTCTTAAGGAACCTTGCTGGGATACCATCGGGACCCGATGCCTGGTTTGTCATTAGTGAGCTAAGAACCTTATGAACTTTGTGTGAAGAAAGGATAAGGGAGGGTATAGTTAAAGAGGTAAAGATTGAGGGATAGGTGTGCTGGAATTGTTTACGTAAGAGTTGGCAGAAAAATGAGAGCCAAAGAGAGTGGCTTTGTCAGTGGAAGAGCAAGCTATAAAACCATCAGAACGAATGAGAGGGGAAAAGCTTGAGGTACAAAAGTTTTTGGAGTGGTTTTTGGCTAAGGACCACAAACATTTGTCAATGGAAGAGGAGTTAAGGTCATCAACTTTTCATCTTATAAAGGAAGCCTCAGACCTTCGAATCTGTGCAGTATGGCGATTCCTGGATACAATAAAAGCAGAGCGAGTTAAATAAGAAGGAGAGGCTTGGTATAACAGGTGTACCTGATTCCTGGTCTATATAGCCAAGGAGCAGGCACTGTCAAATCAAGGTTTAGGGGGAGAAAAAGTTTTTGTAGAGGAGGGGATGTACGCCTCCATTCTCGAGATTATGATCTCAACAACTTTTAGGGGTACCTGATCAGGGTTATGGGACCGAAAGCAGTAGTCATCCCATGGGAAGTTAAAGAGGAAGCTATGCAAATCTTCACGTTGGATACACTCAAAGTGGCAGTGGCGGCACTGAGTAAGAGGGATTGGTGGAGGGGGAGCGAAAATGGATGAGATTGAGATTACAGAGTGGTCAGATTTACCAAGAAGGGAAAACACAGAATAAGAGTAGTTTGAAGGGTTACAAGTAAGGAATAGGTCAAGAGTATTAGCTGCTTGTTTGTACCGATCAGGAACACGAGTAGGATGTTTGATTACTTGCTCCAGATCATGAGTAATAAAGAAAGCAAGGGCTTCACTTCCTCCCACATCAGTGTGACAAGAATTAAACCACTCACTGTGGTGTACATTGAAGTCTCCAATGTATAGAACTTCGGAATGTGGGTGAGAAGATAGCAAGGACTCATGTAACGAGAAGAGATATTCAAAGAAAGACACAAACTCGGTGGAGTTTGGAGAACAGTAGCAGAAGCAAAGGAATATAGTGGTAATAGAGAGATAGAATTTTAGCCAGAGAACATCAAAGTTAGGAGATCCAAGGTCCATGAGCCTTGCAATTTGCTAATTATCAACAGTTCTTGAATAGTACTTTCTTATATCCTAGAAAGATATATTCTTATGAGTTTTAAAACTGTGATCTCTAGTTTTAGTGCCGCTCTTTTTCAGAATATCACTTGATACGCACTCCATCAAAACTAAAGAGGAATTTAAAAGTTTTGATAATTTCCTCCTCTTTTCTGGCTTCAGGTGGTAATGAAGCTAACCCTATCAGCCTTTTCTCATAAATAATATATACATCTGTTACTAGCTTTTGAACATATCTTTAAACTTTCTACAATATGCATATTAATGTGCTCAGATGTTATTTCTAGAAGGATGCTGCATATTTAAGTTTGGACTTTACATATGTTATATAAATATCTTTAAACATATCACTGTCCATAAATTTGAAATCCACCCTTGTGATCTCTAGTAAGGTGTATGCTACCTTTACTGTACCATTTGTATGCATATATGGAAACTCATCTATCATTACAGTGCCCCCTACATTTCTCTCACCTATAGATTCTTAAGTATCTCCTCTGCTATTTAACTCTAAACCCTTATCCATGCTCTGTTCTTTATACTTCCATGTGGTACTTAATGTCCTGATTACATTCCAAAAAGGAGGATGTTATACAAACATCACCTTTTAGCAAGCCAATATACTGTATGCAGTAACTATATAGCAATGTCTTCATAGCTAAAATACTGTACTTTACTATGCTGCTCTTCCAACAAAAATAATACATAATAATAATAATAATAATAATAATAATAATAATAATAATAATAATAATAATAATAATATAATAATAATAATATTAATAATAATAATCATGATAATTTTTTTGCTATGGGTTGTGGCTATGATTTAATTGGATGTTAAGTATGAGAATGTCAAGCTGCGCATAATTGCATCTGCTATAGTAAAAAGCAAACATCATCAGCAGAAATCTAATAATGAACCCCTTTAAGCAGAGGCACATCACCTAGAAACACAGAAATGGAGGGGACTGAGGATCATTCCTTGTTTTGTAAATTAAAAATAGCATCACGAAATATTATGACTGTGTAATAGAGTGAAGCATGTAAAATATACTTAAAAAATTTATGAACTAATTCTGGAAATCTAATATGTACATTCATGGAAGTTGTGCATACAAAATAATAAATATAGGGGGCCCTCCGTTTATAATGTCCTCGAGTTACAAAGTATCATGGTTACAACGCATCTTGCTTAAATTATCTTTTTTGAAAATTTTTGGCCTTTGTTATGTCTCCCAAGTGTAAAGCAAATTCTTCTAATGGCAGTGCTTTGAAGAAAAGGAAAGCCATCACCATGGAAGTGAAATTAAATGGTGAAATGCACGAAAAAGGGGGAACTTTACTACTGCATTAGCTTAGGTGCTTGTTTAGGTGTGTTTCGACTTACACTGAAATTTGTGTTACATCACATTTCGTGAATGGAACTCGATGTAAAACGAGACCCTGTGTATTGGGTATTTTAGGAAAAGCTAATAGCTAAGATTTTGGTTGTACACTCATACCTGACTTTAACGGACAAAAGGGGGGACATCGATCCAATATTGCCAGTTGCCCAATGTTACTGGAATGGGGTCTGTAGTGGCTAGTATCAACAATTACATAACGAAAGGAAGAGAAATAATTCTTATAATCAAACACTACATTAATCACAGCATCCAATGTAACATTGTAAAATATCTGTACACTGTAAATATAATAAATTCAACATTTTCATGTTTGTGACTGTGAAATTTCTAAAACATATATTTTCGTTTTGAGTATTCTCTGTCAGTTTTTGTATATGTGTGTTTAGCAAATATATCTTTGTTTTTAGATTAAGACTTGCTGTCTTATTTAACTGCATGGCATATATATATATATATATATATATATATATATATATATATATATATATATATATATATATATATATATATATATATATATATATATATATATATATTATATATATATATATATTATATATATATATATATATATATATATATATATATATATATATATATATATATATATATATATATATATATATATATATATATATATATATATATATATATATATATATATATATATATATATATATATATATATATATATATATATATATATATATATATATATATATATATATATATATATATATATATATATATATATATATATATATATATATATATATATATATATATATATATATATATTTTACCGATGTAAACAAACTGAAGGCCTGTACCAACTAGGAGCCACCTCTTGAAGCAGTGGCTCTTGTCCATTGTTGCCACAACTCCATCAGCATCATGCATAGGACCTTTAAACTGAAAAATACTGAATCATCTGCTTGCTCTGGATTTCATATGTTTCTTCTGATATCTGTTAAGTGGGTTTCCATTGAATCGAGATGTGAGTGTATATTATTCTAACATTATGAAGACATTCAAAAGCTTCCTGGAATTTAGATTACATTGTAAAGCATTTTCCTGGCATCAATGTAATTGATAAGCAATTTGAATGAGCACAAGGATGCTATTTAGGGAAACTAGTAAAGCGAGAGTAACATTGTAACACATTCTCAAGTCAATGGAGAAATTTTTGAGAACATTTTCTAGTTAAATGGACTAGTTACTTTGGACTGCTATGAGATTTATCCTACAGAATAAGTAGATTTTTCCATACAGCATATCACAAGAGGTAACTTTTACCATTCACAGAATGTATGATATGCTATGAATTTATTTTTGTGTGATATATGTAGGCTACATCATTTTAATAATTAATCTTTGGTATCAAAATATTTACAGATTCCAGTCACTTTTGTTAGTCAGAAAAGTATTACATTTAAGGATAAAGGTTCATTTAAGTAAGGCTAATTTTCCTGTGCAGTACAGTCATTTCTTTTTAAGATTTATTTGAAATATGCTACTGAATATATTTCGAAAGTTCTTTCTATGGCTTTGTTATCTTGATTTATTCTGATAAATTCTTCTTCTTTTTCTTCATTCATTAGGAGCTGCCACATTGGATCAGTTGTCTCACTGTTGCCCTATCGATTGTATCCTCCGTCACACCAAGTATCTTCCTGTCCTTCCCCATCACATCCATAAACCTCCTTTTGACCTTTGGCTTTAACCTCAAACAACAACAACAACAACCTCTCCCCCTCCGGCCAGGCAGCTCCACACTCATCATTCTTCTCCCAACATACACGTCATTCCTCCCAAGCACATGACCAAACCATCTCAGTATCACCTCTCTCACCATATCTTTAAAATGTTACCAAGCTGTTCTACCTGCTCTGTGTGTGGAAACTTTATTTTTGAGAATATCTTTGGGTCTCCAGATTCTTTCCCTTGTTCTGGCTCCTCTTATGGAAAAAGTTCAAATTGAATTCATGAGGTTGATTGTGTAAGGTATTATTCTTTGGTAGCATCAATATGTGGTGTGTTGAGTATGTAATGCAACACTTTATGTAATTTGCGTTCTTATTAAATTGCATACACCTGATATGAAAACTTCAATCATTCTATGCATATTTCATGTCTCAATATGCATGTAATTACGTATTTGTTGTTCACAGGAAAGCTTCACATGTGAAACTCTCAATCTCTTATTTTTTTTATAATCTATCCTATCTTTCCTTAAAACTATGAATCTATTTATATTTTATCTTTTGAGTGACTTGGAGTAATTTACACAGATATCGTATTGAATTTATGTAATTCAGATGTACTCATTAACTGTTATGATGTTTATTTTTTCTAACTCGACTTTGATGAAGAAGAATTAAGAAATAAAAAATTTGGAGTTTTGCATCATGTAAGAGGTTTTGTTACAATAATTGTAATTTCGAGATGGAGAGTTGCATAATGAGGTGGGTTATGTGTGGCATGCTACAAGTGCATGATTCTCTTTCAATCCCACGTGATTGATTATTATGTTTTAGACACTCAATATATGACTGTGAACTGTTAGCATGAAGTTTTTCTACAAATCAGTAATTTATCTTCATTATATTTTAAGATATGTGTTTCTTTTATTCTAACTACATAATCAGAATAATGATAAGAATTGACGTACAGATATTCATCTTTTAATAGAATTATTTTGTTGTTTCTCTTAAACAGACTAGTTATGTGTAGGGTACTTTCAAAGTATCCATTTTTTAGATGAAAATTTAGTCTCCTGTGTTCTTTTTCTCTCAAGTAAATGTGATGTGTGAGCCACCGTAGCATTCCTTCTTGGTAAAAATACACTTATTTTTTTTATTCATCTTCCTCATGTTTTGTTTATCGAAGCTTATTTGTTACCTTATTCATTCTGTTGTGTAAGTAGACCTTTTATCTTGTCCTCCTTAAATATTAGGAGGATCTTTATACCATGGTTCATGACTGTAGGAATTTCTCCACCCTTGAGGCTTACCAATCGTTTTTCCTTTTCTGTCATTGAATCTTATTGTTGATATCTCAATTTTGGGACTGGAGTTTCCAGCTTAATCGTAGTTGATAAGATTTGTGCCATGGATGAGTTTCTTTTCTGTGAAGCCATATCAGCTAAGAAATTGTCAAATATCATATGGTACAGTTAATTCTTTTCTGTCTCATTCTCAACTGGTGTCACAACAACTGCTTGTGGACTATGGCCCCCTAGGACAATTGCTCACTGGGCAACTGCCCCCCAAAACAAGTACCTGTACTTTTATTCATCGTAATTGTAATGGTGAAATTTTCTTCTGTTTGTAATCATCAATGGTAGCTTTGGTTAAATAAGGTTAGGTTAGGTTACTTTAGCTGGGCAGGTTACACTAGCTTAGTTTGGGTTGGGTTAGGTTATTTTAACTTAGGGTATGTTAGGTTTGGTAAGAATCATAATTATTATAATATTTTAATATTTTCGTTAGGCTTTGATCAGGTTAGGTCAAGTAACTTGACACTGCAGATAACGAAAGAAGAAAATTTACCATTATGATCATGATGAATAGAAGTACTGTACTTCTTTTGGGGCATCTGTCCAGGGGCAGTTTTCCTAGCACCTTCTCTCCTATCTTCCACCCGTATAATTTTAATTGTTTATTGTAATTACCAATAGTGATCTACTACATAATTATGGTAACAATTATTTATTTAGGGTTTTCACGGTATGTCATCTTCAAAGGAACTTTCTGTAGAGAAATTTTCATTTGGAATAGAGGAGGTAGTACTGAATACTTTCTCCATTTGGTCTGGTTATGATTTAGGGAGCTGAGGTGCATCCTCAGTGGTTATGGATATGCTTTTTGCTTCTGGTGTTGTCGTTAATGATTTGTCATTGAACAAGGCTCTCATTGATTTATGTTACCAAATTTCTCTCCTCATATATTGAGTTCTCTTTGATGTTTATCAACGTGTACCACGAAGTTTTGGGGTAGAGATATTAATTTTCTTGTCATAGCCAAAATCATTAATGTATTTCTTGCCTATGTGTTCTTGTAGATCCTGGAGATATTGGTGCTATTCAGTGCCACATCTGCTCTTTTGGCTCTTCCTACATTGTCTTGAACTATTGCTCCTTCCCACATTTGACTTCTTGCAGGAAAGGTTAGGGATAAACTTTGCTGTTGATTCCCCTTGGTATTTTTGTCTTCAGCCTCCAAGATATGCATTTAGTTTTTTTTGGTAAGAGGTTCACTGCTAGACAGAATATCTCCTCTTATATTTAACACCAGTCTGCTATGGACTCTTGAGTTTGATCTGCCTTTTATTCGCAATTTTTTATTACTGTAGCAGAGAATTATTACTTTCCTTTTCCTTCCATTTTACAGCATGGGGTATCTTTCCCAAATTTCTGTCTTTTGTAAGGAGATACAATGGCTTGTGTAAGTAGCATTTGCTTTTCAGTTTTGGACAAAGCTTTGGGTTTTTATTTTATTTATTTTTTTCCTCTTAAGTAATACTGCTTCACCTATTTGGATGATTTTTTAGAGGTGCTTCTAGAGCAGTTATATTTTACTGTTTCTTCCTGTAATCTTGTTCTACTTAATGAGCTTTTGCTGCTTGTTGAAGGATCTTTATCAGCTCACCTTGAAGTTAGTGTTCCTCTTTATCTCTTCCATGTTAAACCATATAGAATTGAACCCTTACCACTTGAAAGTATCATATAGTTGTAGAGTCCATCATTCTGTTATCATATATTTATTTCTTTTCCGACTTCTGTTGAAAGTAGTCTCTTTCTCATACATAATCTCCTTGTTTTAATACATACTTCTTTCACCATGCATAACATTAGAAATCTCTTAAGAGTCTATCTCTCCAGTGGAAGAATAACCTATCTGGATTCAAGTTAATCTCAAATTAGCGACAGACCTAGTAGTTCCGACCTTGCACTCATATTGATCTCTTACACATACCTTATGGGCAATGGGGATCTAGGCCCCTACTCAGGAAGAGTTCAGAAAAATTCACTATACTTTTTGTCATAGTTGTCAAGCTTACAATCCCTATTCTATCTCTCTCACACTCAAAGAGGAGCTTCTTAGCTTATATGGCTTTATTTTACTAATAAGATGATTATTTAAATGATTGTGCTATGTGCAGTATTAATGGTTTTGTTTGCTGCAAAGGAAATGCCCCTGCTGGTGGATACTTTTGCATTGGTTTCATGCATTGCTTTATTATTCTTGCAATAATGGAAATATTTTGTGTTTTTCCTTTATCTTAAATTAACCTTATATATATAAATTGGAAAATTATAGTGATTATTTGCCACAGTAAGTATTGATGAAAGAAAATATGTAAAATGAAAAATATTAAAATGAGCATTAAAATAACAATGATGAAATAGACACAGTAGGTTTATAAGATATGCTCCACGGATTTACTAAATTGATGAAATCCAAAGATTAATATTAATCCACACAAATATCATGAAAGGATGCCATTGGTCCTTCATACCACAAATATTCCCCTTGTTCCCTTGTGTGTCATATAAGTTTACTAAAGTGGGCAGAACGAGAAGACTAGAAATCCTCTCCTTTGTGTTTTCCTTCCACAAAGAGTCAAATTTCTTACTTTGACCCAACCACCCCATTTAAAGGGGATTATGGATTTTGTATATACTGTAGGTACAGATAGGTAAAAAAAATAAGGCCATTTTTAGGTTTATTCTTACCCAGTAATGGCAAGCATCTTTGGGCTTATTACTCCGCAGGGGCATTTTGAGTTACTAAAGACGATAATCATCTCTTAAAGAAAAGAATTATGAGTTAGATACATAAAGCAATTGCCCCTCTGTCTTGGGTTTAGTGCACCTTCATTGACGTCTACCCTTGTTTTATTCTCAGAATAAATAACGTACAGCTGGGGAGTATCAGAATTATATTAATTTTCAGTAGTGTTGGCAATGATCAAACCTGCTCAGTTGTGAAATTGACTGATGTTGTTTCTTTAAAGCTCTTCCTGGACTAGATACTCACATACTTTCATTGTTAAAATAATTCTGAGGAGGGTAACCTGCAAAACGACATCGGAATAGCCATTCCTATATCAGAAGGCAGACTCAATAACCTCAAAATGCTCTTTGTCACCCCTCCTCTTCCTTCACATTTGGAGTTTATAAGTAATTTGTGGTCTTCCTCCTTTTCTGATGAGGCTTGGCATGGCATATTGACAGCAAAGCTAGGAAAAACTTATTTTTCCTGAATTTTATTAGACCCCCATCACCCATAGTGCTGTAAAATTGATCACCAATGTGAAAGTGTGGCTTGAACTTTTAGTATTGCCTCTGTTTTGAGAGTGACTTGATTCCTGAATTTGCTATGGCTCCACACGAGTAAGAAACAATTGTTGGGATTGGCTGAAAAGTCTCTTCTCTGAGCTTGCCATGGTGGACATGTTTACTCATATGTTCATTTTTGTGTTATTTTTTTCCTGCAGTGCTATCATACCGATTGTTTTTTTTTTTTTTAAATACTATACACGAGTATGCTGTGTAACTTAGTGATATAGTCTAGCCAGCATTTGTGTATGTATGTGTGTTTTTTATTACTTATATAAGGTAATGGTGTGTGTACTTTCACTTATAACCACTTACTCAAGTGATCAGTCTCTAAAAGGATATGGCAAATTCACTGCAAGTATATCTAAACATGCACAATACGTATTATTCTTCAGTCTCTTACACAGCCCCTCTTATGTTATCCACTATGTTTTAACTCATTAGTCAATGGTCATGCATGCGTTTGCTAAGGTGAACGTAAATATTATTTATCTCTCCACTAATGGCTCAAATGTAGCCACACCATATAAATATAGATATAGCTTCTAAGGTATTATGGATACTCATAAAGGGTTGCTGTGAGGATCACAGTAACACAGTGAGGCCTCCAACCCTAATTCCCCAGCTCCAACCTGTCTGTGCTCACCATTTTGGGATTATTAGTGATACACAAAACGGAACACAACATAAAGGGTTGCTATGGGTCATTACTCAGATTTCTTAGAGATAGTAGAAAAGAACATTATTTATTGGTATACAGTATTACACTCCTTACCTTGAAGGGAAGGTATTCATAGGTAAATTCTTAACTGTTACTTATTACAGTGAGAGCTTTTTCTGTCTTAGGTATGGTCATTTCTCTGGCATCAATCGCAAGGTACAGCTCAAATATCAACCTCGTGGATGGAAGCGGAGATCTAGTAGTGAAGAAGGTATTGTAGCAATGACTTTATTGGCAGTTAAGGTTAGATAAGACTCAAATTATGCAGAAGTGCTAAAGTAATATGAAATAATTTTAGATTTTACTCTATGATATTGTGCTTTAAGCTGAAGCTAGTGTTCAATTATACTAGAAATTTAATTGTTGCCCTACCCTGACTACTTTGAAAAAAAAATCAGAACACGCTCTAATAATAAATAATGCATGTATCATCTAGAACCCCTGTTTATAGCACTGTATAGGCATATTAATCATGTTTCCAGCTTTATTAAAAACTGAAATTGATGTATAAAACTCTGTGAATATTGTCCTTTCTTGAAGCCAGTATATCTTAGTATGACTGGAGAACAAATTAACAACTTAATTATTAGAAAAATATTTTTTCGTTTAATGTATTGAATATTTACTGATTACTGGGTAGATATATTGTGATGCTGGTAGATAAATATTAGTAGCTGGAAAAAAGGCAAATAAGTAAAAACGAAGAGCTGAATCCTCCTTAATGAAGCTCAGTATTCTATACAAATAAATGTAAGTCAGTGGTCATTGCTATATAAATATTTTTACAAAAAGGAGCAAACTAAAAGTACCTGCTTCGTGTGGAGCTCAAGAACGCTGTAAAGACATAAAATTAATTTCTAGTGCAAAACTTGGTTTCAATATTAAATTAGGTCAAGATTCTCATAGAATTCTCTTACATATGTGGTAGCAGTTTGTTTGCCATTTTGTGTCACCTTTAACTTCATTACTGGAGATTAGCCTGCAGTCTCCATTTATGGAGATTGGCCAAGCCAATCCCCATTGGCTTGGCTTGAAAAAGAGAAAAGAAAGAAGGAAAAATGCCAGTAGCTAGAGCTAAAGTAAATGCAGTGAATGAATTATGCGAGAATTTGGAAACAGCAGAAGGCCGAAAAAAATACATGTAAAATAGAAAAAAATTTACATACAATAAACAGACTAAAGTCAAGAATGGAAGAGTTCTGTCAAAGAAAGAAAGTATAAAATCCAGATGGAAGTAGTATTTTGAAAAGTTAATGAAGAAGTTCCTAGAAGAATCATAAAAGAGAAGTTCTGGCTATCACTAGAGGGGAAGTTAAGAGAGCACTTGGAAAGATGAAATGAAAAAAAGCAATTGGACCTATTGATGTATCGGCCAAAGTTTGGAAGTGTTTGGGAGAAAAGGGGATAGACATACTGTGGGAAATGATGCACAAGATTTATCAGCAAGAAGAATATCTGACAGCTGGAGGAACAGCCAAATGGTCCTGATCTACAAAGAAAAGGGTGATGTACAGGAGTGCTGTAATTACCATGGCATAAAACTAATATCACACTGTGAAGATGGGGATGCTCATCATCCACTCCCAGTGATCATATCCTTGGTTGGCAGGATCAATGGGAGAACCTTTTTAGATATATGTGACTTTGAATTAGTTTATTGTCATGTCTCTTTACATTACGCCTGGTGGTTGACCATATATCCAGTGCTCCTGGGTGTTGCGTTCTGTTATGGCAATGCCTTTCTTCTGGGGGCACTTTTTCCTGTGGGGTGAGGGAAACACAGTACCACCTTCATGTACCCCTGTGTGTTGTGAAAGTTGACTAATTGGGGCAGAGTGGGAGGACCGAGATCCCCTCCTCTGTATTGTGTGCCTGCTTAGAGCCAGAGTGCATGGGAGTCGTCTGGCAGGAGAAACCCAGCCAGAACCCTAGTAAATGGGTATCTGAATGTATGTGATTGTGGTGTAACTGAAAGTTAAAGACAGGAGATAGGGAGTACGTTTATGAAGAGAAGGATGCATGTGCTTGCACTGAGTGAAACTAAGTTGAAAGGTTATGGTGATGTGACATTTGGAAGTGTAGTAGGTAAAGTGTCTAGAGTTGATAGCAGGGAGGAAGAGAGAAAGTAGCTCTGTTGGTAAGCGAAGATATCAGTAAGTGTGTGGTGGAATGGAAAGAAGTATCATCTCGAATTATATATAGGCTAAAATAAGACTGGAATGCAAGGTTTGAGCATTTGTGAGTGCCTATTGGCCTGGCAGTGAGAGAGATGAGGAAGAAAGAGAAGAGTTTGGATGAAATTGAACAAGTGTGTGGAAGACTTGGGAATGAATGTGAATGTTGTGTTGATGGGAAGTTTAAATGCTAGTATAGGGAATGAGCTGGTGGATGGTGTCCTTAGGAAGTATGGTGTACCTGGTAAATATAAGAATGGAGAGGAAATTATAGAAATGTGTACTGTGAGAGAGAGAGAGAGAGAGAGAGAGAGAGAGAGAGAGAGAGAGAGAGAGAGAGAGAGAGAGAGAGAGAGAGAGAGAGAGAGAGAGAGAGAGAGAGAGAGAGAGAGAATATGTATTTAAAAAGAAGGATCTGCCCAATATACATGGTCAGAGTAGAGAGTGGTAAAGTAGTGGACAGGATGATGATTGGAAGAGTATTGGACGTGAATGTACTGAGGGAGCTAGTGGAGGAATATCTGATCATTATTTCATTTTGAGTTCTACCATGACAGGTGAAGAAAATTGAAGAAACATAAAGCAAAGAGAAACAGAGAAAGGAAGTGCTGTGACTTTTCAAATGTGAAGGGATGATAAGAGATGTGTAACAAATATTCAAGAAAATTTTTTTTTACATGTAGGCATAGAAAAGGATCTGTAATTGAAGGAAGACTTAACATTGATCTGTCCAGGATAGTCCTGTTTATGTGTAAAAGATTTAGTGGAAAGTAGAATGAGAGTGGGATAAAAGTGGAAGAGGTACTAAAAGTGAATGAATTAAATAAGACAAAGAACGGGACTATAAGGCAAGTCTTGGGAATCTGTAGAATGTTGTGAAAGAGAAAGTGGTGGAGGGAGTTGAATAATAATAATAATAATAATAATAATAATAATAATAATAATAATAATAATAAACCTTTATTTCCATTTCAATACAATGGGTATTCGTCAGCCAGGGGAAGCCCCAACTCCCCACTCTGGTGTCCAACCACAGCAGTTCCTGCCAGTAAACAGCTTAAACTCTCGGTCTTGGACGGGAACCGATCTTTCGACCTCGTGAATGCGAAGCCAGCGCGTTACCACTGTACTAGCCAGGAGGCTAGTGTTTTAAGGAGGAAGTTCTGAAGTGTGCATAGGTAGTGTGTGCAATGAGACAAACATGTGGATGTAAAAGGAAGGGTAGTGAATGATGGAATTAAAAGGTGAGTCCAGTAGTAGCTGAAAAGAAGCAGGCATTTGAGGTATGGTTGCAAAGAGGTAATGTAGAGGCATATGAAAGGTATAGTGTTAAGAAGAGATTAGCTGCATGGTGCAGGAAGCCAGAGAAAAGTAGACGTGTGGTGGGGTAGATGCTTTACTGAAAATTTTGAAAGGATTAATGTGATGTTTTTGCAGGAAGAGAAAGAGTGTGGAAAGGTGAGTCTGGCAAGAAGGAGGGGGTGAAAGGAGCAGATAGGCAATTACTAGTAGAGGAAATAAAAGTGAGAGAGAGATGGGCTGAGAATTTCAAGGAACTGCTAAATGAGGAAGATGATAGAGAGGCAGAGATTGTGGCTGTGAAAAATGAATGGGGAATGCCAATGTTAGGTGAGGAGAATGATGAAAATATAACAAAAGTTGAGGTACAAATGACATTGATAGAAATGAAAGCAGGTAAGGCACCAGGGTTAGATGGATGTCGTGTAAACTGCTTGTTAAAAGGTAGGGAGACATAGGTAGAATGGATGCTTAGGTTGTTGACGGTACGTTTCAGGAAAGGGAGGGTCCCAGCTGATTGGAGGAGTGTATGTGTAGTTCCGTTCTATAAAAGGAGATAAGTATGAGTGTAGTAGATTTAGAGGAATAAGTTTGTTGAGTGTAGTTAGTAAGATAAATGGAAGAGTATTAATCGAGAGAATTACGAAAGGTACTGAGAGATTCATTGAGGAAGAACAATGTGGGTTCAGGAGAGGAAGGGGATGTGTTAATCAGGATTTTGTTCTTAAAGAGAGGTAGGTATACTTTTTGGGGCTCTTTTGGACATAGAGAAAGCATATGACAGTTTTGATAATTGTATTGGAGTGTATTGCAATTGTATGGTATAAGTGGAAAATTGTTGAATACAGTCAGGAGTTCTTATTGAATAGTAGAGCATGTGTGATAGTTGGGAATGGTATGAGTGATTGGTTTGAGGTGAATGTAGGGTTACATCAAGGTTGTGTAATGTTGCCATGGTTGTGTAAAGTGTATATGGATGGAGTGGTAAAGGAAGTAAATGAAAGAGAATTAGACAGAGGATTCAAATTAATGGGAGAGTATGGAATGTTGTGGAAAGTGAATCAATTGCTATTGCTGATGATACTGTACTGGTGGCTGATACTGATAATGAACGGAATAATTTGGTGACTGAGTTTGTTAAGGTGTGTAAAAGAAGGTAGTTGCGGGTGAATATTGGTAAAAGTTAAGTTATGGGATGTACGAGGAGTGTTAAAGTTGGCAGATTGAATGTAAAAGTGAATGAGGAGTTGCTTGAAGAAGTTGAGGTATAAGTATCTGGGGTCGCATGTAACAAGTAGTGGATGCGGAGGGAAGTCATAGAGTGAGGGAAGCAAGTAAATGTCTAGGTGGGTTGAAAAGTGTAGTGTGAAATAAGTACTTGAGAATGAATACAAAGAGAAGGATATATGGATATGACAGCATTGTATGGATCAGACACTTGGAATGCAAAAGAGGATGAAAGGAACAAGTTGACTGTAATGGAGATGAGGAGTTTGAGAAGTATAACTGGTGAATCTATAATAGATAGAGTGAGAAATGAGGAGGTGAAGCAGAGAAGAAGTGTAGAAAGAAAGCTGTTGGATAAGCTAGATCAGAGAATATTAAGTTGGTTTGGATATATGGAAAGGATTAGTGATGAACGACTAGTGATTAGTGTGTGGAGTGCAGAGAAGTGGTTGGAGTAAGGCCAAAAGGAAGACTTTGAATGAGATGGATGGATGGCATGAAACTAGTAATGGATGCATGTGGAATGTCAGTGGAGTAGGGAAGAGAGCATGCAAGAGATAGAAATGAGTGTAGGAAGATGGTGTATAAGTGATGTGGGCTAAATGAATATCATGCACCTGCTATCACAGTGAACTGTAATGAAGTGGTGTAAGGGGGGTTGCCATGTGATGCAGTGGTTAGGGTAAACCATCTGTGGCTATTGAGCCATTCAGCAGAATATCCCTGTCTGCCTACCCTGTGAGTGGCCCAACAAGGGTGGTAGGACGAGTAATTGAGGTATGTCTTGGATTGTGGCGATTGAGTGCTCTTTGGCTCGACAACCCCCTCACAGGGGGAAAGGGACCACTGTATATAGAATGAAGATACAGTATATGAACAAAGTATAAAAGAGAGAATAAAGAGGGCAACCACAATAAGTGAAGATCTATTTGGATTTGTGCCAGAGATTGGTATAGTTGATGCAGTTTATGCAGTGAGGCAAACAATGAAGAAGCATAGAGAGATACAGAGGGAATGTCAACTAGTAGTTATTGGTTTGGGAAAAGCATATGATCAAATTCCATGTAAGGAGATGTATGAAAAAGAAGGAAGTCTGAGAGATATGTTAGTGATACAGGATATATATGCAGAGGGAACCACAAAAGTAAGAAGCTCAGTTAGCACTACAGAAGAGTTTAAAGTGAATGTCGGTCTCCATCATGGATCAGCTCTTAGTTCCTACATCTTCAACTTGGTGATGGACGTCACAACATCAAATGTCAGAGAAGTGGTCCCTAAGAGTGCAGTGTTTGCTTATAACATCACACTGATAGACCTTTCTAGAGAAGGAGTCGAGCTAAAGCTAAAAAGGTGGAGAGAAGCACTTGAAGATCGAGGTCTGAAAATAAATAGGATATAAACAGAGTATTTATTGATGGAAGGTGAAGGTAGACAAGGAGAATTGAAATTAGGCCTGGATAACATCAAGAGAATATCATCTTTTAAATACCTCTGCTCAGAAGTGACTGAAATCGGAAATATGGACCCTGAAATTAACCACAGAATACAGTTTGCTTAGAGGAATTGGAGAGGGTCATCATGAATTTTTTGCTACAAGAGAAGTATGCGAAGACTGAGGGAAAATTTTACAAAATTGCAATAAGACCAGCTTTGGTTTACGGGACCAAAAGATGGCCAGTAAAGAAGGCTCAGGAGCACAAGGTAGAAGTGATGCATATGTGGATGTTGAGATGGATGTGTTGAGTGACAAAATGAGATATGATCAGAAATGATGACGTTAGAGGAACTGTTATAGTAATGAAAGTGTCAGAGAAAGTCCAATAAAGATTACAGTGGTTCGACCATGTAATGTGAAGAGAAGAAGGCCATGTATGTAGTAGGGTTATGGTTATGGAGGTGGAGGGAAGGAGAAGAAGAGGAAGGCTGCAGTTCCAGTGGAAGAATAATATAGAAAATTATATGCAGGATAAAGGGCTAATGGAATAGGATGCGAGAGACAGGAAAGGTAGGAAAGGCTAGCAAGAAACAGCAACCCCATATAGAAATTGGTTTAAAGCTGAAGACGAGAAGAATCTTCTGGTTGGAGCTAGGGACTTGATATTAATTCATAAAGTCTTTCCATCTCCCGTCAAGAGCCCCTCTCTGGGGATGGCTCTGCAACAACTATGATTTCCAAGATTTAAAAAAAAAGACTAGAACATGGTAAAATACTGAAATGATGAGTCGAAAGACAATATGTTATCTGTTAGAAAATTGTTTCAGCAATATAAGATATGCAATTTCTGTGGACTGTTTCAGATGTTTTTCAATCAGATTTACTCAGACTAAGAATATTGGGCCATTGTGCTCCAAAAGAAACCTAGATTCCTTTTTGAACATAGTACCGTACTTGCATCATTGACTTTAAACCCGTGCACAGTCCCATCACAAGGCATTAAAAGGGCATCCAGCTTCAATTCCCCAACTCCAGACTGTCTGTTTCCACCTCCATTCGAATGAGGACTGATTGTGACAGAAAATTGCAAAACAAAAACATGTATACCTAGTTTGATCTAGAGTTAGAGAAGAAGCACTTCTATATGTAGATATATTCATAAACCTGGTTTTTGAGTGGCAATAAACATTTAAAAATCTTGATATTAAAACACATCAATACTTTTCTTTATTCATGTGAATACTGTGCATGTATGAGACATTATTTTAAAACTTGCATATTAAATTCTCATGTAAAATAAAGTTTGATAACTAGTGCATTTTGCGCTCTGTACTATTATAATGTACCTTGTGTAAATCTATGCATGATGAATGTAGAAAATTCTTCAGAGCATAGAACAGTTCTTTAGATTTTTTATTTTACAAACTTATGTAAGTAATTTGGAGTATTTTATTGATTATCTTTCGTGTTTTTTTCAGGAGACTCTCCTCGTGAACCCTCTCTAGTCCTTATTTTAAAATGGGGTGGTGAACTGACTCCTGCAGGAAGAATTCAGGCAGAAGAATTGGGGCGCATATTTCGATGCATGTATCCTGGTGGTCAAGGTATGGAATCCTCTTTTTTCAAGAATTATTGTACTGGGGATTAGGAATATTTTGACTTTTTTTTATTTTTTATTCCGTGTGACACTGGGCCAGGCAAAAACTACCCTCATCAATAAAGGCCCAGGCATGAGAATACACCAAGACGAAGAAAAAGAAAAAGGTTAAGGACAAGGCAGAGATGAGGTAATATTACAAAAGAAAAGGACAAACAGAAAAAATAATCATACTACAGAGGACCTAGAGATATGGAGGATTAGGTCCTGAGATGATGATAGATCTGCCTTTTGAAGGAAGATAGGTCATAAGAAGTAAGAAAGACAGAGGGAGGAAGAGAGTTCCAGAGTCTGGAGGTAGATGGGAAGAAGCAGTTGCTTCACCAATCAATCCGCGAGCTACAAATCTCCACACAGTACCTGTGAGATGAGGCCGCTAGGCTAGTGTTACGCGGCCTTGGCAGTGGGGGAGGGATGCAACTCGCCAACTTATAAGAGCAGCAATGGAAGTAGTAGCGATAGAAAAGAGAAAAGGATGATACCTTACGGCAAAGAGAGAGAGAATCCAGATTAGAAGTAAGAGAAGAATCATTAATGAGTCTTACTGCCTTAGGTTCAACCATATCAAGGAGAGAAGTATAAGAAGAAGCACCCCAGATGTTTGAGCAGTATTGTAAGCAGGGACAGGTAAGACCTTAATAGATTTTAAGTAACTGTAAAGAGGAAAAGTAATGACGAAAACGAAACAGAACCCCAATTATTTGGATGAAGATTTAGAAATTTGAATTATGTGATTCCTCCAAGACAAGTTAGAGGCAGTATGGATTCCTGATATGTTGATAGAATTAAGAGGGTAAGTTTCGTTAGTTTCGAAGACAATAGGATTATCAGGCAGAGAAGAAGATGAAGAGATAGCCAGAAACTGTGTCTTGGAGGCATTGAATTTAACTAAATTTTGAGTGCCCCACTTAGATACCCTCTGCAAATTGTGTTGGACACAGAGTAGAAGAAAGAGTGATACGAGACTGATTACCAGTAACAGATGAAGGTTGTGAAGAAAAGGCAGAGGAAAAGTGTAAGGGTAGAATCGTCAGCAAAGGCATGAAGAAGAGAGGACGATGGGGATTGTAGAAGATAATTGATGAAGAGGAAGAACGGAGTAGGTGAAAGAATAAAGCCCTGTGGAACACCACTGTAACAGAGAAAGGGCTGTCACACCATCAACAACTACAGATATAAAACGGTCAGAAAGAAAACTGGAAGTCAGGGAACAGAGAGAAGGGGTAAAGCCATAGGTAGGGAGTTTGGCCAACAGAGCCTTGTGCTAGACTCTGTCAAAAGCCTTAGAGATTGCAATGGCGGCAACAAAGGATTCCCCATAGTTCCTCAGAGAAGATGACTATACATGAGTAAGATAGACATATCAGGGATATTATAGATGATTATTATATGATCAGTAGTCGCATATGATTTCTATATAATGGAATATTCTTGGTTCTAGTATAGTTTACAGAGTTTTTACGTAGTTAGATAGCCATGCATAAGTGTGGTGTGCGTGTTTTTACGTTTGTGTCACCATTGATCCCTATTATGGGGGTGGACACAGACAGACCATGCCTGGGAAATAAAGGCTTGATGCCCTCCCTAAGGCCCCATGGTGGTCTTGATCATGGTCTGTCAACGCTCAAGTTGAGTATTCTAACCACTTGGCTACCATTGGTTAAATAGACGGACATAAGTATTCACAATACTGTATTGTATCTTTCAATGTAAATCAAGCATACTATATTTTATAAAGGCTGATCTTGAAACTACAATCTGTATATTCATTCTGATAAAGAGTATTTATAGACTGGAAATACACATTAAGTAGTGTTTATATGTTTTACAATAAAGATGATATTTATTACATATTATGGGGAATAATTGTGGTTCATGAATAGGTGCTCTCTACCTTTAGTTTCAACTCATAATGATATATCTAGCATAAATTCTAATCGCACTGAACGAATTATACTTTGAATAAGTGTGATAAATCATTTGGTCAGATAAACAGCAATGGGACTTTTGTTTTTGAACTTGATAAGTATAACAAATGTTTTGTATTAGAATATATTTAATCACAAATTCCTTATACTCCTAAATGCAACAGACCATTTATACATGGTACAAATAATAAATTGTAATTAAGCATATTCTCTTATGCAATAAAGAGTATTATGCATCCTTATTACGAGAAAACTTTTGAATCAAACTTCATTATGTGCATAGATACTGTATTTGAGATGCATTTTCTTTGGAGTTATCATTGTCAGGAGAATACGCAATGAAATGACGCAATGCATAATTCTTTGCCAAGCTAGTATGTGAGTGGGAACAGTGAAAAGCAAGTATGAGATAATTTTTTGTTGATTCATTATGGCCTTGATATTTAAATATATTTTAGTTGCTGTTGCAGTATTATTTTCACAGTTAGTTGCCGTTGGAATGAGGGTGGACACAGATACGTTGGAGATTGGAGAGTAAGGCTGGATGCCCTTCCTAATGTCATG
Source organism: Halocaridina rubra (assembly GCA_037179515.1). Taxonomy (NCBI): domain Eukaryota; kingdom Metazoa; phylum Arthropoda; class Malacostraca; order Decapoda; family Atyidae; genus Halocaridina; species Halocaridina rubra. The sequence goes on from JAXCGZ010019127.1 coordinate 83,877, forward strand.
CAGCTGGATCGAACCTGTGTTGTCAGGCTCGTCGGTTCCCAACTTGCGTGCTCTACTACTGAGCTACTGCATCCCCATTTAAATATATTTCATTTAATATAAATTTATTTCTTTTTATGTTTATTATAGCATCAATTTATCTCTCTTCTATTAGGGAATAATGTCTCTCTGCTTTTGTAGTTTTTCATTGGTCTTTTGAAACATTTAAAATTTATCCTGAGATTTAATGTCTGTGAATGCCTGTCTAGGACCCTTTTCTTCCTCAGTTTCGTAGATGGCACTAAGTTTCTATGGTCTATTGATATAAGAAACTTTCAGATACTATCTTGTAGTATTTTATGCCATTTCCTCTTCCATTTTATATACATATTTCTTTCATTCTCTTTTCCTTGTTCTATTCTTATTTTGCATGAAGCAGTTTACAAAGGCTAAAAATTATGCCCTTTCCAGTTTTTTAAAATGTGCATGTTTTTCCATGCCTATTGGTTCATGTCACAGATTATTGCCTTTCAGCACTCCTCTACAATATTTAGACTGATCATAGCCATTGTGACCGGATATACTGTTTAGATAATAACCATCTAAGTTGCTAATCATTCTTTCTGGATTGCATCTTGATTTTGATTAGAAAATTATGGTTAAAGGTCTCCAATGAAAGGCAGAGGCAATGAACAGTAATAGCACAAAGCCCGACTATATATCTACCATATAGGTGGGGCCCAAGCCCCCTCTTCAATTACATGAACAATATCACAACCCCCAGTCAGTTGCCCAGTTTACTTGTTAATGGTATGAAACGGTGAAAACTAATCCAACTTTGGGACAGGATCAAACCTGGGGCCAGTATATTATCAGCCCCAGATGCTATCATTGTACCACAATTCCAATTAAATTGGTAAACATTTTTCTTGATGACATATTGATAGAATCCATTTAGATTTTTTTCTGATTCTTATTATCTTTGTACTGTTCTTTGCTTGAGTATATTACAAAGCTAACTGTACTATAGTTTTGAAAGCAGACATTTCTTATTACTCATGTGTGAATAATATAGAAGATAGGTTCCAGTTTATATGTCACCAATCACTTGTGTTGACAACCTTGCATTTTGTTTTCTATTATGTTCCAAACTACTTACATGCTACACAGTGCCTCTATAGAAAGTGTGTATCGTGTAAAGATGATTAACCCCTAAAACCCCTATTAAAGTTAGGTAACCTCGTAGATTATTAGGTTAAGTTAGATTGGCTTGGATTGGGTTGGGTTAGGTTAGGTGACTTGTCGTTGTCTTGGAAATATGAATAACCCTAGAGCACCCTGGCTACTCTTACTTACGGAAAGTCTATGTAGAGACTTGCATGGTATCAATGGTTGAGATACAATGATTGCCAATTATGATGCATATTATATTATTACCCAAAATTATATGAGTGTGACACTGGGACAGGCAAGAAAATTGCCCTCAATAGGCCCAGGCACCAAGGAAACATTGAAAAAGAAAAGAAAAAGTAAAAGCTTAAGGCCAAAGCAGAATAAGAGAATAACAAGCAATAGGAAAAGGACAGGCTGAATGAAGAGTTGAAATGATGAAGACCTAGAAATATGGCAGGATTACGCTTTGAGATGAAAGGAAGCTAGGTCATAAGACTTAGGAAAGACAGAAGGAGGAAGAGAGTTCCAGAGTCTGGAGATGAAGGGGGAAGAATCAGTCGCTGCACCGACCAATCTGCGAGCTACAGATCTCCACACCGTACCTGTGAGATGAGGCTGCTTGGCAAGTGTTACACCGCCTCGGCAGAATGGGAAGGATGCTAGTCGCAAAGTCATCAGAGCAGCGACGGCAGTAGTAACCATAAAAAAGAGAAAGAGATGATACCTTACTGTGAAGAGAATGAGAATCTGGATTAGAAGAAATGGGTCAATAGTGAGTGTGATTGCCTTAAATTCAGCCTTATCAAAGAGATAAGTACTGAAGAAGTACCCCAGATGTGTGAGCAGTATTCAAAGCAGGGACGTTTAAAACCTTTATAAAGTTTAAGTAACTGAAAAGAGGAAAAGTAATGATGAAATGGAAACAGAACACCAATTTTTTAAATGTTGATTTAGAAATTTGGATTATGTGATTCCTCCAAGACAAATTTGAGGCTGTCTAGATTCCTAATATGTTAATAGAATTAAGTGGGTAAAGTTCATTAATTTCAAAGACAATAGGGCTATCAGGAGGAGAAGAATATAAAGAGAGCCAGAAAGTGTGTTTTGAAGGCATTGAATTTAACTAAATATTGGGTGCTCCACTCAGATACTCTGTGATTAAAGGTCGCCAGTGTTTCAGTTCCGATATCCATCTGAGATGCTCCTCAGAACGTCAGCTGGGGCAAGCCCCAACCCCCCCCCTGTGATGCCCATCCACAGCAGTAACCTTCCCAGTAAACTGCTTAAACTCTCGTTCCTGAGCGGTAACCGATCTGTCGATCTCGTGAATGCGAGGCCAGCGCGTTACCACTGTACTAGCCAGAAGGCTTAGGAGTTGAAAGTTGAAGAAAGGGTGATATGAGACTGATTACGAGTAGCAGATGAAGACTGTGAATAGAAAAATGAAGAGTAGAATTGTCGGTAAAGGTTTGGAGGAGAAAGGAGGATGGAAACTAGAGAAAATCGTCAATGAAGTGAAGGAACAGAGGAGGTGAAAGAACAGAGCCCTGTGAAACATCACTGGTAACTGGGAATGAGGCTAGATGTTGTTCCATCAACAAACACAGATATAAAACGGTCAGAAAGAAAACGGGAAATCAGAGAACAGCGAGAGGGGTAAAGCCATAAACAGTAAGTTTGGCCAACAAAGCTTTGTGCCATAGAGATATACAACAAAGGATACCCCATAGTTCTTAAAGAAGATGACCATAAATAGTTAGATAGGACTTTAGGTCACTAATGGATCATTTTGCGGAAGCCATACTGGTGATCAGAAATAAGTGTGTTAGATTCAAGATGTTTCAAGAAGTGAGAAGTAAGCAAAGTTTTGAATACTTTAGTGATAGCAGGAGTTAGAGCAATAGGTAATAGTAATTGGAAGGAATAGAGTGATCACCCTTCTTAGGTACAGTCTGAACGAGAGAATGCTTCCAAGATGAAGGCAAGATACTAGTTGAGAGAATAAGGCGAAAAAGACAGCAAAGCATGGGAGTCAGTTCATCTGCAAACTCCTTAAGAAACCTTACAGGGATAACATTGGGTCCAGATGCCGTGTTCATGTTTAGAGAGCGAAGAACTTTTTGGACGATGCCTGCCAGAAAGATAAGGAAGGGCATAGGGTTAGAGAGAGGTATAGTAAGAGGAACAGGTGCACTGGAATTGCTTACAGAAGAGTTAGAAAAAAAATTAAAACCAAAGAGAGTGACATTGCCAGTGGGAGAGCAATCTATAGGATCATCAGGAAGAATGAGAGGGGAAAAGCTTGAATTACTGTAGTGTTTGGAGAGGTTTTTGGCTAAGGACCAGAAACATCAATCAGTGGGATAGGAGGTAGTCAGCCACTGTATGAAGAACCACCTTCATTTATTTTTAATTTGAGGCCATGCAAACTTTATCATAGTCTTATATATGTCCAGTCACGCATTTTCATTT
>JAXCGZ010019127.1:92500-95956 GCA_037179515.1 Halocaridina rubra
TAGGTTCAGAAGGGAAATTGGTGAAAATTGGCTTGGTAATACCGTAGAGTATTCCTAGTAGGATAATAAATGCCAATACCTTAGACACCTTCAAATGTAGATTAGATAGACATATGACAGAGGTAGGGTGGGTGTATATATAATGTACAATGATGATGATCTTTTCTTATCGTAATCCTCTTTGTACTCGTGGAAGAAGCGTCCGCGGGCGCTTAAAAAAAAAAAAAAAATTGGGGGGGGCGTTATTTGCGAAATTCGAATTTTTTACTATTATTATTTGGGGGCATTATTGCAATTTCGCCGATAAAAAAAATTGCACATAAAAGGAACAAGGTGTATATATATATATATATATATATATATATATATATATATATATATATATATATATATATATATATATATATATATATATATATATATATATATATATATATATATATATATATATATATATATATATATATATATATATATATATATATATATATATATATATATATATATATATACAGTATATATATATATATATATATATATATATATATATATATATATATATATATATATATATATATATATATATATATATATATATATAATATATATATATATATATATATATATATATATATATATATATATACAGTATATATATATATATATATATATATAATATATATATATATATATATATATATATATATATATATATATATATATATATATATATATATATATATATATATATATATATATATATATATATATATATATATATATATATATATATATATATATATATATATATATATATATATATATATATATATATATATATATATATATATATACAGTATATATATATATATATATATATATATATATATATATATATATATATATATATATATATATATATATATATTATATATATATATATATATATATATATAATCTTAAATTATTGTGACACCAAGACGGGCCAAAAAATGATAAAATAAAACAGCCTTTATCAGGCTGTAAAGAGAAACAGAGATGCAGAGTGTAATGACCTGTCAGATGTGAAGGGATTATAAAAGATGTGTAATGAATATCCAGTTCTCTGCTGGGTTTTAATATACTTCTGCATCACTTTCATGATGTCTATTCCAATAATTCTCCTTAGATCTTATTATTATTATTATTATTATTATTATTATTATTATTATTATTATTATTATTATTATTTTAATTTTTTTTTTTCATTATTGGAGACTAATTTTCCTTTGATGATGATTGTGGAGATTATTATTATTATTATTATTATTATTATTATTATTATTATTATTATTATTATTATTATTATTATTATTAAGGGCTCATCATTGTTTGTACATCTGTTGGTTTATTTACTTTAGTAACTGTGTACAGTGCCCCTCTCTAGCTGGCTGGGACAAAGAGAGTGTGGGGGTTTGGGTAGAATAGAATGCTAGAGAGAGAGAGAGAGAGAGAGAGAGAGAGAGAGAGAGAGAGAGAGAGAGAGAGAGAGAGAGAGAGAGAGAGAGAGAGAGATCCTTAATTAACTCTTGTTCATTCAACCAATATTACATTATTTATTGTAAAAATAATGGTTTAATTACAAATTCGTAATAATAATAATAATAATAATAATAATAATAATAATAATAACCTCCACAATCATCATCAAAGGAAAATTATAGTTGCCAATAATAATAATAATAATAATAATAATAATAATAATAATAATAATAATAATAATAATAATAATAATAATAATAATAATAATAATAACCTCCACAATCATCATCAAAGGAAAATTATAGTTGCCAATAATAATAATAATAATAATAATAATAATAATAATAATAATAATAATAATAATAATAATAATAATAATAATAATAATAATAGTGAGATCTAAGGAGAATTTTTTGGAATAGACATCATGAAAGTAATGCAGAGGTATATTAAAACCCAGCAGAGTATTGGATATTCATTACACATCTTTTATAATCCCTTCACATCTGACAGATCATTACACTCTCCATATTTGTTTCTCTTTACAGCCTGATAAAGGCCGTTTTATTTTATCATTTTCTGACCCGTCCTTGTGTCATAATCATCTTAGTAAAATAAAGAAAAATATATATATTTTTTTTATTTATTTATTTTTTTTTGTGTTCCTACTTCGCGGAAATTCGCTTATCGCGGCTGGTCCTGGAACCGAGCCCCCGCGATAAATGAGGGGTTACTATATATATATATATATATATATATATATATATATATATATATATATATATATATATATATATATATATATATATATATATATATATATATATATATATATATATATATATATATATATATATATATACTATATATATATATATATATCTATATATAGTGCTCCTTCGAGGCCGGTCCCAGAACCAAACCCCCACCATAAACGAAGGAGCACTGTATATATATATATATATATATATATATATATATATATATATATATATATATATATATATATATATATATATATATATATATATATATATATATATATATATATATATATATATATATATATATATATATATATACAGTGCTCCTTCGTTTATGGTGGGGGTTTGGTTCTGGGACCGGCCTCGATAGGTGAAAATCCGAGAAGTAGGAGCATAATATATACATTGGTATTTTACATTTATATTTACCTTTACTGTATAAACCCTCCATGCACTGTTAACAAACCACCCTTTACATTATTAATAACAGCGTGCAAGCATAAATATATATGACAGCTTTATGGCTGCCTTTTGCGAGAGAAGAACATGGTAATGGGGAGTTGCTGTCGCTGTTTCTTCTTTTGTGTGAAGATGGTCTTGTAAGGAGTCATGGCATCGTCAGTGATATTGCAGAAGGTCACCGAACGAACCATATTATCATCATGCTCCTGCGACAGTTGTTGGAGTGCTTTCACATGTAATAATATTGCAGAAGGTCACCGAATGAACCATATTTTCGTCATGCTCCTGCGACAGTTGTTGGAGTGCTTTCACATGTTTATACATGGCTGCCAGACGTTTGAGTGTAAAGCCAGGTTCTTCGACTTCTTTATGCGTTTCCTCTGGTTGTTCTTCTTCCTCTTCTTCGCTCGCTAATTTTGTCATTTCCTTCAAGTCTTCATCAGTCAAAGGCTGCGAGTGGCAGTCGATCAGTTCATTCACATCTTCATGAGTCATTTAATTTTAAGCCTTCTCCTCCTAGAAATGCAGCCAACTTCACAGCTTTCGCAACTGCCGAGTTATGGACTTCGTCAGGAGCGAATTTCTTGTAGTTGTAGATGACTTCGGGCCCCAAATTCTTCCAGCTGGCATTGATTGTGGCCGGCTTCATCTCTGAGTGCATTCTGAATATTTTGAAGGCGTGTAGCAATTGTGTAGTTACGCCAGTACG
>JAXCGZ010019128.1:0-57500 GCA_037179515.1 Halocaridina rubra
AGAAGCCACATATCCAAGTTACTCAATCTGGCTAATAATGACGTCATCACTGAAAAAAATCTCTCTCTCTCTCTCTCTCTCTCTCTCTCTCTCTCTCTCTCTCTCTCTCTCTCTCTCTCTCTCTCTCTCTCTCTCTCTCTCTCTCTCTCTCTCTCTCTCTCTCTTTTACCAGATTTTCTGTAATGTGTCCTCGTAAAGTCCTCAAGACTTCTTCATCCAGAATGATAAATGCTTTTGCCTTATAACAATATGTCATTCATACACACACACACGAAACTGGTGCCAGAAATACGCAATCTCAGTTATGATGAGAGGCTTAGGGAATTAGACTTACCATCACTCGAAGCTAGAAGAGTGAGGGGGGATATGGCGACAGTCTTTAAATTCCTTCATGGTTATGATAGAGTGGATAGGGATCGATATTTTGATATGGCTGGCTCTAGAACTAGAGGTCATAGTTTGAAGCTTGGTAAGAAAACTTCTTTGCAGGATGTAAGGAAATACTTTTTCTGTGTAAGAGTAGTTGACAATTGGAATTGGCTAAGCGAGGAGGTAGTTAATGCTATCTCAATCCATAGTTTTAAGGACAGGTATGATAAGTATCACTAAGTATAAAATGGAACCGATCAGGAGACGGGAAGATACGAGCTTTGGGCTCTTTCCCGTAAACACAATTAGGTAATCACACACACACACACACACACACACACACACACACACACACACACACACTGCCTGAAAAAAAAGTTAATACCCGCGTCTATCGCCACATGTCATTTTTTTTCCGGCAAAGGGTCACTTAAACCTACTATTAATTTAAGTTTTGGTAGTGTAATTACCTAATTGTAATTACACAATTAGGTAATTACAATTAGGTAATTACACTACCAAAACTTAAATTAATAGTAGGTTTAAGTGACCCTTTGCCGGAAAAAAAATGACATGTGGCGATAGACGAGGGTATTAACTTTTTTTCAGGCCAAAATTCACCCAAACACTCACCAACCAACCAACCTCCCACCCACACGCACATACATACATACATGAATGCATGCATACATACATACATACATTTTGATATGGCTGGCTCTAGAACTAGAGGTCATAGTTTGAAGCTTCGTAAGAAAACTTCTTCGCAGGATGTAAGGAAATACTTTTTCAGTGTAAGAGTAGTTGATAATTGGAATTGGCTAAGCGAGGAGGTAGTTAATGCTATCTCAATCCATAGTTTTAAGGACAGGTATGATAAGTATGACTAAGTCTAAAATGGAACCGATCAGGAGACGGGAAGATACGAGCTTTGGGCTCTTTCCCGAAAACACAATTAGCCCACCCCCATACATGTGATTACCTAATTGTGATTACAATTAGGTAATCACAATTAGGTAATCACATGTATGGGGGTGGGGGGGGGTCGGTGGGGTTCTGGTTTGGTGGAGGGGTGGGGGGGTTGGTGGGGGGATGGGGGGTCGATGGGGGTGGGCTTGTTTGGTTGAAGGTTTGGGGGTTTGGTGGGGTGTTGGTGGGGGGTCGAGTGGAGTGGGTCGGTGTGGGGTGGGCTGGTTTGGTGGAGGGATTGGGGTGGGTGTTCGAGGGGTTGGTGGGGTGTGTGTATGTAGGTATGAATGACATATTGTTATAAGGCAAAAGCATTTATCATTCCGGATGAAGAAGTCTTGAGGACTCTACGAGGACACATTACAGAAAATCTGGTAAATGCTTCTTCTTCTTCTTCCTCCTCTATTTGCATTCCCATTTTCATATGGGGTCGCATCTCTTCACTAGTCGTCTCCACTGGTTCCGGTCCATCACTTGCTCCTCCCCCAGCTGTCTCTCTCTGAGATCCTCCTTCAGTCGGTCCTTCCTCCGTAGTTTAGGTCTTCCTCGTCTACGTCTGCCCTGCACGTCCATCTCCATCACTCTCACACCCACGTAGTCTTCCTCTCTCCTCTTCACATGACCGAACCACTGTAATCTCCTCTCCTGCGCTTTCGCCGACGCCTCCACCACCTTCACTGGTAAATGCTTCTATAATATTAATATCATATGTATATTGCCCTACAATACATCAGAGTCTCTGTATTGTGTAGTCACCTAATTATGTTCCGGAAAAGAATCCTAAACTGGTAGTTCCCTGTCTCCTGGCCATTCTAAGTCACTGGCACATCATATCACATCACAGCGTGTATAATTTCCTTGCTGAACGAATAGCAAATGTCAGATGTTCGGAACCTAAACAGGATTTTCTTACATCCATCAGAGATGCTTTAATACGAAGCTCCTAAATATGAGAGAGAGAGAGAGAGAGAGAGAGAGAGAGAGAGAGAGAGAGAGAGAGAGAGAGAGAGAGAGAGAGAGAGAGAGAGAGAGAGAGAGAAACAAACTTTATTTCCATTTCAATACAATGGTATTCGTCAGCCAGGCAAGCCCAACCCCCCACTGTGGTGTCCAACCACAGCAGTTCCTGCAGTAAACAGCTTAAGAGAGAGAGAGAGAGACCTTAATACCATAACTTTTGGAGAGAGAGAGAGAGAGAGAGAGACCTTAATACCATAACTTTTGGAAGTATAGTAAAAATAACATACAAGCTAACATGTTAATTATTATTATTATTATTATTATATTATTATTATTATTATTATTATTATTATTATTATTATTATTATTATATTATTGTTTCTGTTGTCGTTGCTGTTATTATTATTATAATTATTGTTATTGTAATGAATAGTAGTATTAATATTACTAGCAGAGGCTGCAGTAGTAGTAGTAGTAGTGGCAGCAGTAGTAGTAGTAGTAATAGTAGCAATACCCAAGTGGAAGCTACAAGACCCCCAACAGCAGCGGAAAACCCCTCACTGGCATCGAGACGGCTACTTGATGTTTCGTACATACGGCGTTTCGTATATAAACAAAACGAGGTTTCGTACAATAAAAAACGAGGTATCGTACAATAGAGAACGAGATTTCGTACAATAGAAAATTTCAATAAATTTAACTTTTGTTTAGGAATTAAAACGCCACGATATTATTAACTGTTTATAAAAAATAAAAAAAACTCCGTTTTAGTATGTCATGTGATTTTGCGCATAAATTATGTTAACTTCTGGTTGGACCTGTTCGTTTTTCCGATGTGTTTCGATGTGGAAAAATGGAGGTTCTGTTGGGTATTTCGGCGTATATTTTGGCGGTAAAGGGCATTTTAGTTTGTCTTTTTCTTTTGTTTTTATTTTTATTTATTTAAGTTTTATAAAAATTCATTCTAGATGCATATATTAGTATTAATACTTACCTATATATTTCATTTTTCAAATCCTGATTAATCTTACACTTTAGTTATATTTCATCTGTGACTGATAATTAACATAGGCGATCTAAAGTTTTTTATATCTTTGATGTGAAAGATTAACGGCCGTTTATTTAGCATTTAACCTCGCTATATATTAATCCTAACCTAACCTAACCTAACGATATGTTTTTGTAAATTATGTTTATATGTATATTTTAAAATAAAATAACTTTTAATTAATATTTGACTTTGGATTTTTTTTTCTTTTAACGTTTTGGGAACCCCCAAAATGGGCCTTCTGCACTAGTATACCAAATACATTAGAGATTGGAACAAGTAATACTTTATTAGCAATAATCCCGTCACGGTCTGAGGTTAGCAAAGGCATGCACGCAGGGTAAGTATTACATCTGCCAAAACAAGTCCTTCGCAAGAAGGAAACCGTCCTAGCCCTTGGTAGAAAAGGGAGCCCGTGACGTAAAACCGGAACAACAACATGAACTGGATTGGCTCATAATCAAATTTTGAAAAGAAAAAAAAATCTATGTTCGAAACCTATTCCGATTTTATATACGAAACGTCGTTCTCTGTACGAAACCTCGTTTATATTTCTATGTACGATACGCCTATGTACGAAATCTAGTGTCCCATATATATATATATATATATATATATATATATATATATATATATATATATATATATATATATATATATATATATATATATATATATATGTGTGTGTGTGTGTGTGTGTGTGTGTGTGTGTGTGTGTGTGTGATTACCTAATTATCTAATTGTGTTTACGGGAAAGAGCCCAAAGCTCGTATCTTCCCGTCTCCTGATCAGTTGTGTGTGTGTGTGTGTGCGTGATTACCTAATTGTGATTACCTAATTGTGTTTACGGGAAAGAGCACAAAGCTCGTATCTTCCCGTCTCCTTATCGGTTCCATTTTATACTTAGTGATACTTATCGTACCTGTCCTTAAAACTATGGATTGAGATAGCATTAACTACCTCCTCGCTTAGCGAATTCCAATTATCAACTACTCTTACACTGAAAAAGTATTTCCTTACATCCTGCAAAGAAGTTTTCTTACGAAGCTTCAAACTATGACCTCTAGTTCTAGAGCCAGCCATATCAAAATATCGATCCCTATCCACTCTATCATAACCATGAAGGAATTTAAAGACTGTCACCATATCCCCCCTCACTCTTCTAGCTTCGAGTGATGGCAAGTCTAATTCCCTCAGCCTCTCATCATAACTGAGATTGCGTATTTCTGGCACCAGTTTCGTGGCATGTCTTTGAACTTTTTCAAGCTTAGCTATGTGCTTTTTCAAGTGCGGATTCCAAAAGGGAGCTGCATATTCGAGTTTTGGCCTCACATAAGTTACATAAATATTTCTGAACATTTCCTTGTCCATGTGCCTGAAGGCTACCCTTACATTTGATAAGAATGCATATGCTGCCCTTACTATGCCATTTATATGTATTTCTGGAGACAAATCTGCCAGTATGTTTACTCCTAGATCTCTCTCATTTTCTGTCTCTTGAAGTTGTACTCCAGCCACCGAGTAGTCAAGCTTGGGCCTTCTTGCACTTGTACCCATTCTCATTACCTTACATTTTGAAGTATTGAATTTCATTAGCCACTTTTCTGACCACTCATGCAGATTATTTAGATCCTCCTGAAGTTCTCTACCATTGTTCTCGTTTTTTACTTTCTTCACAATCTTTGCATCATCTGCAAACATATTCATGAATGAATTTACAGACTCTGGTAGGTCATTTACATATACAAGGAACAAAAGTGGCCCTAAAACTGAACCCTGTGGAACTCCACTACTAACTCTTCTCCATTCAGACACTGAGTGTCTTACTCTAACCCTCTGTTCCCTTCCTTCTAAGTAAGTTTTTGTCCATTCCAAAACCTTTCAACCTATTCTAGCCATTGATTGCAGCTTCCTAATAAGTCTCCCATGTGGAACAGTGTCAAACGCTTTCTGGAAGTCTAGGAATATGCAATCTGCCCAGCCCTCTCTTTCCTGTAAGATTTGTGTGTGTGTGTGTGTGTGCACTGTGGTGGTGGGCACAGCATCAAAGAATAGCCCCAACGTATTCCCTGTGTCGTAAGAGGCGACTAAAAGCGGACGGGCGAGGGGACTGGGAATCCCCTCCTTGTATTAACCTCCTGCGAGACGTCAAAAAAGAAGGGGAGTAGAGGGGAGAATAACTTCTCCCCAAACTCTAGTTTTTGGGTGTCTAAATGTGCGTGGTTGTAGTAGATAGAGAACAAAAGATGTGAGATAAGATATATGTTTGGTAGGAGGAAGATGGATGTATTGGCATTGTGTAAGACGAAGATGAAAGGAAAAGGAGAAGTGGCATTTGTTGATGTGACAGGTAGGGTGTCTGGGGTTGAAAGGGGGAGAACGAGAGAAGGTGTAGCATTATTGCTGAGTGAATGGATGGTAAATAAAGTAGTGGAATGGAAAGAAGTGTCATCTAGGCTAATGTGGGTGAGAGCTAGGATAGGTAGGGAATGTTGGGTTTTTGTTAGTGCATATGGGCCAGGATGTGAGAGCAGTGAGGAAGAGCGGGATGAATTCTGGAATGAGTTAACTAGGTGTGTGGATGGTCTGTAAATATGCATTTAATGTTTCCCCTTATTGCTGTTCACGGGTGGATAATAAATGTCTAGCAAAAACTTCGTTCCTAGACTTTACATATAAATCCTGCAAAGTTGCAATAGCAGCTTCATATGTGTCATCATCAGAAATATATTAAAACACAGATGGGGCAACTTTAATAACAGTAAGAAAATTTGAGAAAGTCTTTATCTAATGTTTCCATTCCTTCGCAGCAGTAGTCGAATTTGGATTGGCATCAAATCTTTCAGGTCGCAGAAAGTTATCCATAATTCTCCAGTTGAATCATAACCACCATTAAAATATTTATGTAGAATAAATTGTAATAAGCCATAGTAGTATTCAAGATTTTATTCTATATAAATACAACTACAAGCATCTGCAAATAAAATAAGAGATTTAGAAATTATAATTACAATTAGAAGGTATACAATGATAAAAAAAAAATGAAAGCCTACATTAAGAGAATGTTATAACACCACCTAGGTTAGGACTCAACACAAATATATGATTCTTATGTTTTTATTCAGTTCCTTAATCCCTCTGCTCAAACATGTCTGCGTCCAGCTCGTCTCAAATGGGAACTAATTGCGACTTAAAGCCGTGCATAAAGTTATTCCAATTATTTTTTTTCATTAGTCTAACCAATTAATTCCCTTCGGTAGGAAAGGAAAAAGTACACATATTCAGAACGTGTCGTAAGAGGCAACTGAACAGGATAGGGGAGATGGGATTCAATATATGCTTTCTATTTTGTTTTTTTTGGCTTAATATCAGGCTGTTGAATTCATGGTGAAGTTATCTATCTATATAACTATCTATTATGAGGCCGTAATGTCTATCTATCTATCTATCTATTATCACTTTTTTTAGCTTAGGCTCATGAGTTCGTTTAGCAGTTCAGAGATATCTACTGAGAGTTTAATATTTCTAAATACTATTTCAAGTTCTATATATCCAATTCCTAATACCAATTTTAATTATCAGTTTTCGATTTTGCAGTGTTGAAATTTTATTTGCTGACGTGAGTTAGTGATCAGCAAAAGCCTCTGAGGGGAAAGTTGTCTTCCATCCTTCCCCAAGCAAGCCATGGCCTCCGCTGATGGGGAAATCGTATTTGATATCAGTAAAAAGGTAAGTTTTATATAACTAAGTCTTTATTTTGATTGATATCATAAAGTGAATGAAAGTTCGTATAGGTTAGGTTAGTTTAGTTATATAGTTGATACCTGTTGTATTTTTTGACATTACAATATGTTTTCTAATGATTTTTTTTTTATTTTATCATTTGCCCACCGTGGAGAGTTGGGAAGGGCATCCAGCCTTGATATTCCAGCCCCAACCAAGCTGTGGCCAACCCTATTTGAATGGGGATTAATTGCAACAAAAAAAAAGACAGATAAAAATACCTGTATCGCATCAAGTCAAGCTAGCGACTCACAGTACATTAAAGAACCCAGTAAATTGTCAGGTTAGGTTGGAGTAGATTTGATTAGGAATTTACCTAACCTAATAATTTATGGTGTTATCTAGTATACTGGGGGTTGTTAACCTTACTTGATCCCATATATCTACCTATAGTGGTCCCTCATTTTAAGCAATCAGTTTAGTTCATAGCCCGCTGCATTATTAAAATATCACACATCATCAAGTGCATGTAGTAGTCACCGTGGCTCAAACGGCAGCGTCCGCGACTCTGAGGCGTCTGGTCGAGGGTTCGCGCCCCGTCACGGTCTGAGGTTAGCAAGGGCATGCACTCAGGGTTAAGGATTACATCTGCCAAAACAAGTCCTTCGCAAGAAGGCAACTGGCCTAGCCCTTGGTAGAAAAGGGAGTCTGTGACGTAAAACTGAAACATCACCAAGTGCATGTGTATGGTTTGCACAATTTATTCCCAACCTCGACGTCCTACCATCCAAAGAGGATTAGTCTAAAGCATGCTAATATTTAAACTTTTTCACACCATTTGGTTAAGATTAGTTTTATGCACCCCTCCATAACAAGAATTAATGCCTCATTAAAGTAATTCTAAAATATATATGTCTAAAGCTCATGTCATCTACTCCTGGAAAATTGTTACTTTGGTAAATTCAAGGATATAAAGTTTTGCCACATAAAATGATATACAGAACTTTGCATTACATTTTGTAAATTTCCATTAAGAAGCATATGGCAAATTATGTAAAGGGAATGATTATTTCTGATAATTTTAAAGACAATTGCAATTTGATACCCTGAAGTATAATAGAACATAGATATAGTGTTTAATTTACTAATATATGCAATGTTTTATGTCATAGTAAGTCCCCATTCAAATGGATGGTGGATGTAAACGTGTTGGAGATTTCATTATTTCGTAATTTTTTGTACCTGCTCACTGCATTGTAGCCGCAGCTGTAACAGAAGAATTTAGTTCGCTGAACTGTAGTGCATGCATCCAGCTTGCATTCTTATCTTTAATAAGTTGTATTGTGGTAAGGAAAGGACTTACGGGAATCTGTCATCAGCAACCGATGCCCTAGTAGACCCTTCAGTCACCGTGCAACTAATTGAGGAAGAGTTTGGGATGTTCTTTAGGTCCCCTCGTATTATTTCATGTATCCTGTGACTTATTAGGACAAAATGAGCCATGAATAATATTCATATCCTATCGATGCCAGATAAAGGGAGACAAAAAGCCTTACCCAGTTCACCAATATGGAGTATCAAGCTTAGTCTTACCTCATCCCATAGTTTTAATATTTACATCAACACAGGAATAATCATTTTAAGGATCCACAACTTTATAAAAGAGAATTTACTTTGCTGTTTTAAGCATTATTTCATAGACTGTAAGGTGGAATGTTCATACCTTTTGTGGAGCTTTTGTGGGTTCCTTGAAAATTTTATGAAACATAACATCCGGATTTATATTAAAAACCATATGAATAGGCGAACTTCAGAGTTTGAAGCCAGGCACAAGTAAATTTTTATTATGAATACTTTGATAGTGAATTTATATAATTATAGTATAATAATGCCAGTATTGTAATACAGTACTGTATCATTTTATACAATTTTAGTTTTTTCTATCATCTCTTTTTCATTTTCCTCACTTATATATCCCCTGTTGGAGCCACTTTGTTTGTAGTCTTTGAAACTGGGCTTATCACTGACTTGTGATAATATATAATAATGTTGACTTTTTCAGAATGAACTAACTCACGAAGAGATATGGGACGATACCATCCTGATCCAGCAATACGATGAGGCCTTAGCTAGAGTGCAGAAGAAGCTCGGCAGTAAGGCGACCGAGAGCGAGAATTCAGAAATAACCTCCCATTCGGAGAGTGCTCGAGATAACAAAGATCCGAAGAAGAAAAAGAAGAAGAACAAGAGAAAAAAATGTGATGTATGTTTATATAACCAGTTGTTTCTAGAAATTGTGTAATTTATTCTGGGTACAATTTAAAGACTGGGTCAGTTATTTTGGGTACAATTTAAAGTCTGGGTCAGTTATTCTGGGTACAATATGAATATATATTGGTCAATTATGCTGTCAACAATTTAAAGATCGAATCAGTGATTCAGGGTACAGTATAGAAATTGGGTGAGTTTTTCTGGGTACAATTTAAAAATTGGGTCCGTTATTATGGGTACAATTTGAAAATTGGGTCAGTTATTCTAGAAACGTTTCATAAATTGGCTCTGTTATTCTGGGTACAATTTCAATATTGGATCAGTTATTATGGGTACAATTTGAAAATTGGGTCAGTTATTCTAGAAACGTTTCATAAATTGGCTCTGTTATTCTGGGTACAATTTCAATATTGGGTCAGTTATTATGGGTACATATAAAAATTGAGTCACTTATTCTGGATACAACAAAAATTGGGTCAATTAATCTGGGTATAATTTGAAAATTGGGTCAGTTATTGTTTACAGTGTAAGAATTAGATCAGCTATTCTAGGTACATTACAATAATTGGGTATAATTTATAAATTGCATGTTCTTCCGGGTATATTTTAAAATTTTTGTCAAATATTCTGGGTACAATTTAAAAATTGGGTTGGTTATTTTGTGTGCCATGTAAATAAGGTCTATTATTCTGGGTACAATTTAAAATTGTGTCGATTATTCTGGTTATACCCTGTATTTAAAAAATTGGGTCAGTTATTGTGGATATTTAAAATTTGGATCAGTTCTTCTGGGTACAATTAAAAACCTAGTTCTGTGTACAATTTTAAAATTGGGTCACTTGTCAATTATGCTGCTACATGGTAATGATGTCATGTTTTTCAAAAGCTAAAGCCACATGCATAGGCCTCTTCCAGAAGTACATTTGTGAGTATCTGTGAGTAAGCTTTAAAATTTTTTTTTTAATAACTTTTGCTAACAAAACAGGGGTTAAATGAGCTGCCTAGTACTATACTGGGCTAAGTGTCGAAACTACAAAATGCCAGAAAACATGTTTAAAGTTATGCAACTTTAAGACTTTGATATATTGATGGCCGGTCATATTTGTTTGATGTTTTTCTAAGTGCAACATCAAACTAAGAAGCAGCTACTTAGATATCAAAGTTTCAAAGTTGCAAAACTTTTAACATAATTCCTGTTATTTCGTAGTTTTAGTACTTAAACCAGTATAATACTAGGCCCATTAAATACCACTGGCTGTTCTTCATCCCAGATATTGAATCAGTTTGCTCTGACAATAAAAATCTACATTCTTAGAAACATTTATTTGAAGTGGTATGAAATTACTTGGGGCTGCAGTAGTTCATTAGTAGAGCACTCGAGTCAAGAAGCAAGGAATGATTGTTTGAGCCCACCTCAGGATGTTAGGAAGGGCAACCACCCTTAATTTTTCAGCTACAATCTGTTTATACACCCTCCTTCAAATGTGTATTCATATTGACAGTTATCACAGTAAACAAGTGAATGAGACTATTAGTCTAGTATGAAATGGTTATCATTGTTATATCTAATATATGCTGCTTTAACTGTTGCTGGATGTTCTTTCACTGTCTTATGTCGTTACTGATTACAATGGGCAATTAATTAAGGAGCAATAATTTCATATAGAGATCTGCCTGATTATTCAGCCATTGCCTGGAGATTACTGGTATATGGTAGATATATAGTCGGTTTCTGTACTATTGCTGTCCCTTGCCTCTGCCTTTTATTAGAGACATTTAGCCTTTACATTATTTTTCACAGTGGCACGTAGGAGATTTCTGTCGAGCGAGATACGTCGTGGACGGCCAGACGTACGAGGCAAGAATAGTTGCTCTGCATCCTGAGAGAAATAAGGCTACTGTTCGTTATATTGGCTACAACAACGAGGAAGCCATTTCTTTAGGATCTCTTTTGAAATCTCGTGGCCAAGATGCTCGTGTGAAACAGGAAGAACTCGCTGATGGTGGCCAGTCAGAGGTTAGTTATGTGTGCTAATATTTAAGAATATTGGGGAGATGTTTAATAGGCATAAGCTTGTTCATTATGGAATCATCATCAAATCTATTGGCTACTTCTGTCAGGGGTTGCTACAGCAAATCATTTGTCTCCATATCACCCTAACTACTGCATCCTCTTCTGTCACAGCACACACCCTTGTGTACTCGCTCACCACATCCATAAATCTTCTTTTTAGGCTACCTTTCTCCATCCTGTCTTCTCCCAACATACTCACCCCTCCTCAGGACATGCCCAAACCCTTCCATTATGGAATGACATTAAAAAATTGCATTGCATTACAGTATTTGTATGCAGTATTTACTATATGTATGGTGCCATGATAGCCAAGTGAGTAGAACTCTTGACTCCGGAGTTGATACTGTTTTCTTTCCCACTGTGGGGCATTATGATGGGCGACAGCCTTAAGTCCCCAACGCCTTCCTGTCTGTGTCCAACCCCCATTCAAATGAGGATTAGTAGTGACACATAAAACTACAAACAACAACAGTTTTGCAGTTTTTATTAGCAGTATTTACTGTATGTATAATTAGCTAATTTTTTTTTATCATATTTGTCTATTTGGATAGTAAACAAGCAATGATTCTTAATTGACTATGGTAAATTATTCTTCGTTTAAAGGTATTCATTCTTGTTACTTTGGCCTAGGGACTGTTGGTTTGCAATGGTTAGACCGCTCTTTATGACCTGATAGCCCTTGTTTGAGTCTACTGCCGGGTGTGACGAACTCATGTTCCAACCCACCACAGGTTGTTAAGAAGGGCATCCAACCTATGTGTCCACCCCCACTTAAATGGGGATTTATAATTACACAAAAATTACTTAAAAAGAAAAAATTCTTTACACTTTAAATTCATTAAATATTATTCATATTTTTGTTTATTTGTTTTTTTAATATTTCCTTCTCTCAGTAGAATCAACATTAGGAAAAAATAAAGATATAAGGATATGACTTGAAAATTTTTATTAAATCTTAGTGAATCGTTATCTGTATTTTTTTTACATAAGCTACAATCCCCTATAAACAAGGATGACTGAGTCAAAGCATAAACTTTACTAACTGTGGGAGGAAAATACAATAGAGGGAATTTCAAGTCCCTTCGCTCTAACCCATTTAGCCAACATTTATGACATGTTGGGGAATGCAGAGGAGATATTCATGCCTACCTTGTTCTCATAAACGTCTAAAGTTAAGCAAGGTTGGAGGATAGTACATTAAAGTAGGAATTTAATTTCTGTTTTACTTTTGCAGTTCAGTGACGTCGGAAGCTCAGCTGTAGAGAGTGAAATGATGTCCGATACGGATGGCGAGAGATCCAGCAAACGGCAACAACTACCAAAAATGCCTCCCTCATTTCCACACATGGTAATAATCTTAGCGTAATCTTTATGCTTTTAACAGTTACTAATTTCGTTAGAGTAATCCCCGCATTCATAACAGTTAATTTAGTAAATACCTATTGTGTAGGTAAATTAATACCTCCCTCGTTTCCATTCATGATAATGATTGTTAGAGTAATTTTTGGATGTGGGATGTGACAGACCTTTGATCAAGCCCACTGTGGGGTACTAGAAGAGCAACCTCCCTCAATTCTCTAGCTGCAACCTCTTTGTGTCCTCTCCCATTGAAATAGGGATTAATATTGACAAATAAAACAATAGACAACAACTGTGGGACATTAGGAAGGGCATCCAGCTATATTTCCCCAGCTCTGACTTGCCGGTGTCCACCCCTGTAATTGAGATCAATAGTAAGACATAAAATGGCATACAACAATGTTATATCTCAAGTCTTGTAGTGCTAAAACGAAATCCACCTTTAGATGTTAGGAAGGGCACCCAGTCTTCATTCTCCAGCTTCAACCTGTCATGGTCCACCCATAATTGGGATTTATAATGACACAAAATGACAAACAGAAATGTTCTATCACAAATCTTGTAGTACTAAAAAGATTGAAGATACATGTTTTTCCGTATAATTAGGTTTTAAGCCGCAGAGTCACTAAGATCGCATGTATTAATCAAAAGTTTTTTTCCAGATGCCACCCCCCTCATTTGGCATGCCTGGAGCACAATTTAATCCTCCAGTAAGTTTGATTATTTTTTTCCTTTCTAACTTTTTTTTATACTTTATTTTCCCTTTTATCTAAGCAGTGCCACATTTAAAGTGTGCATGCACTTTGGTTTTTCTTGCATTTAAATAGTACCAATATACTGTAGAGTGCGTGTACTTGGCACCTTTTTTACCTTTAATCTATACATTGCCTCCTGTAGAATGTGTATGTTCTTGGCACTTTGTTTATTCTTTCTTATAAATTGTGCATTTATATGGTATGTATATACTGGCACTTTGTTTTTCCTTTCATGAAAACAGTGCCACGTATAGTATGTATGTACTCGGCACTTAGCTCTTCCTTTCATAAAAAGTGCCACCTATAGCATGTGTATGTTCTTTGCACTTTGTTCTTCCTTTTATCAAAGTAGTCGCACTTAGAGAGTGTTTATGTTTATCTATTGAACACTTTGTTTTTCCTTTCATCTAAACATTGCTAGTTACATGGTGTGTATGCACTTGGCACTTTTGTTTTCCATTCATCTAAGCAGTGCCACTTATAGAGTGTGTATGTACTTGGCACTGTGTTTTTCTATATGTGTAAACAGTGCCACTTATATAATGTGCATGTACTTGGCACTTTGTTTTGCCTTTCATGTAAACAGTGCCACTTATAGAGTTTGTATGTACTTTGCACTCTATTTTGCCATTCATGTACTCAGTACCTCTTATAGAGTGTGTATGTACTTGGCACTCTGTTTTCCTTTCATGTAAACAGTGCCACCTATAGAGTGTATATATACATAGCACTTTGTTTTTGTTTTTTTCATCTAATCTGTCCCAACACTGTAGTGTGTATGTACATAGCATTTGTTTTTTTCTTTCATCTAAACAGTACCATCTGTAGAATGGGTATGTCCTTGGCAATATGTTCTTCCTTTCATCTAAATAGTCCCACTTATAGAGTGTGTATGTACTTGGCTCTATGTTTTTCTCTTTGCCCTATACAGTGCCATACACTGTATAGAAGTGTATGCACTTAGCACTTTTTTCCCTTCATCAATGCAGTGTCACTAATAGATTGTGTATGTATAAGTGTATTTGGCACTCACATAATATATAATTTAGTTAAATTTCGTAGGGTCACTGTTAGTTATAATACAATTGGTTTAGATCTGAATAAAGCATATATGAATTTATATTAAGCAGACTTTGATGCCGAATGTTTAAGTTTATAATTAAATAATGGCAGTATAGTAATGCTGAGTTGTACCATTTTGTACAATTTTATTTTGTGTCTCGTCCCTTTTTCCTTTTCCTTACCAAATTTCTTCCCCTGCTGGAGCCATCTGGTATATAGTCTCTAAATTTTTTCCATTTGAGATTGTTGCTTAGCTTATGATAATACAGAAGCTCACCTACTTACGAACAACCGAGTTACGAACAAAACCTCATTATCTACCCATGCACTGTATTAATGTATGTATTGGATGGATTGATGGATTCTGTTTTACGTCACGAACTCCCTTTTCTACTAAGGGCTAGGACGGTTGCCTTCTTATGAAGGACTTGTTTTGGCAGATGTAATCGTTACCTTGAGTGTATGCCCTTACTAACCTCAGTCCATGACGGGTTGTGAACCCTCGACCTGCCGCCTCAGAGTCGCAGACGCTACCATTTTGCCACGGAGACTACTAATCCGTAGATATGAATGTAAGGAAGGAAATCTCCTGATATTTAGTATCAATGAAAGGCATCGGAGAAAACTGCTAAACATATGCAGGCCTTGAAGAAAGACTAAGCATCGAATATCCCAGTTGAAGAGAAGCATTCCTCTCGTCCAGAATTGATTCTTTGACACAATTTTCTTGAAGACTTGGATTTCGAGCTTTCGAAGGCTTCAAGCCTCCATCATCAGGAAAGAGAAGAAGCAATGGTAAATGAAACCCTTTTGGAAAACACGATGGTTGGGAAGCTCCGCTTCTACGGGGGCAAAGTATATTTTTCCGAGAGTAAGTCTTCAACAACCAGAGCTTAAAATTATGTATTATGATATTATTATTACTGTATTAAACTTCTTTAATACTGTATAATTTATGTTTTATGTAGTAATTCAATATCTTTAGCCTAAGTAATGTACATTACTGCATATGTATGTACTGTACAGTACTTTTTTTTTACCTAAATACAACTTAAGAACGGACTTCTTGAACCTAACTTGTTTGTAAATTGGGGAGTATCTGTAAAAATAATATGCATATTTTATTATTTTATTCTTCTTATGAATAAAATGAGAAATTGTATGTACCACATTAGCTTTTGAAGTACTGTATATTGAATCTGATGATTTTTAAATAATATGCAAACTTTTAATCTTAATAGGAATGAAATGGAAATAATTTCTACCACAAGATCACATACACATACATATACAATGTTCGCAATCCCCCTTGTAAGGGGGTGGCCGAGTCAAAGCACACATATTCATCAAAAGCCAAAACACACTTCATTCACTTTTCTTAGTGCCTTGGGGATAAAGATTTTCACTATCCCTCCACCATCCTGCTTGATCACTCACAGGTTAAGTGGGCAAGGATCTGCTGCCATAATCACAGTATGTGAAAAAACTCCCTTAATTTTAGTACTGTACACGCATATCTTTATCACTTCAAAATGTATACTGGGACCATGGTAGTACAGTGTTAGAGCACTCAATTGGGAAGTGACAAACCCGAGTTCGTGTCCACCACAGGGTGTTAGGGCATCAAGCCTTAGTTCTCCAGTTCCAACCTATCTGTGTCCACCCCCTTTATGTACATAATTAAAGCTCTCTGTAATCTTGTCTTCTTATATTTATATTTTTCGTTCTTCTGTAATGTCCATATGTTCATTTTATTTGCAATCCAGGTCAGATGTCAAGTCTGTATTATCATCATTATATTGTTGGCCATTTTCAATGTCACTATTACTCCTCATTCGAATGGGCATGAGTAGACTGGATGGAGATGGGGAACAAAGGTTGGATGCCCTTCCTAATGCCCCAGGATGGGATCTAACGGGATTTTTTCACTTTCTGAGTTGAGCGTTCTAAACACTGCGCTACTGCATTGAAGAATTAATATTCCATCCCATAATGTGAACTCGGGGCCTAAACCTCCATATCTCTAGGTCCTCTGTACTTAGACTATTTTGTCTGTCTGTCGTTTTCCTTTGTGTAACATTACCTCATCTCTGCCTTGTCCTTAACGTTTTTCTTTTCCATTGTCTTGGTATTCTCTCATGCCCGGGCCTTTATTGATGAGGGCAATTTTTGCCTGTCCCGGTGTCACATTCATTAAAAAAATATATATATTTTTCTGAAATGCTAAAATATGCCCTCTTGTGTCAAAACACTATTTTATGTGTTATTCACATAGGTTGAAGCTTGGATATAATGGCTGAATGTGAAAAAGTATTTTATAAAAGTTAAATCAAGGCCTCATGTCACTCTTTAAGTGTTATTATAAGTCCCCATTCAAATGGGATGGATGTAGACAGCTTATGGCTAGATGCGAATTAATATTTTTCAGATGATAAATCGTGACTTTGTTGTAAAAAGCTCCATTTTAAGTATCATAATTGGTCCCCAATCAATATGGGGTGGACACAGTTTGGATATGGGAAATTCAGACTGGATGTTATAATTTTTTGTCTTTTTAGTCTCATACATTAAGAAATATGAGGTATAGTTTGACAAGTTATCCCAAAATTTTAGACCATTTGTATTGTAATATTTTATAACTTGTCTGTGTGTTTGTATGTTTTACATCCATCATGTTTTGACGTTCCCTAAGCTGCCTGGTCGAACAGCCCATAGTCCCTAAGGAAAACCACTGCCGAGTTTGGGTTTCACCACAGAGCTCTCATTGAATCTATATTGTGTTGTTGGAGTTTGCAGTTGTCAGCAGTGTAGTCTTCTATAATATGTTTACTGTATTTGTATGAGGTAATTTGTTACATCCTAGGCAGACATCATTGATGGAGTCATCCAGCCTTTTCTGATCGCTCAGAAGGGCTAGATACTTTTGCTTCAATACAACCTTCCCTGCTTCAGCACAAAATGTGTCATCTTGGAAAAGTAAAATAATATCTAAATATAGATCTTGTCTATCCATACAACAGAGGATCCATGCCCACTTACCCTGTGGATGATCCAAGCAGGATATTGTACGTATAATACTGTATCTCAACAAAACCAGTAGGGCGACTAAAACTATGCAAAAGAGAGGAAACAGCAAGGCTTCATCATATCTAAACATGCCTTGCTCATCTTCAACCCATCCATCAACTGTTCAGTAATGAAGAAAAAGAAATTGTGAAGAGAAATTTTGTGTTCTTTGATATCTGTCTCATTTAGATGGCTCGTATGACATTCAGAGTTTTTTCTTTTACTGTGAATAATATATTTGATTTATTACTTGCATATGGGAACCACAGTAATGCAATGGTTAGAGGTTTTGACTTGGGAGGTGATAGATCTGTGATTGAGCCCACAGCGGGGCTTCAGGAAGGGCTTTTATCCTTAATTCCAAATCTCCAACTTATCTGTGTCCACTGCCATACTGAGGATTACTAATGACATAAAATTTAGTCCATTTTTGTTTAAATTATTACATATGGGAATCATTGTAGGGCAGTGGTTAGAGCACTCAACTTGGGAGGTGATAGACCTGCGATGAAGCCCACCATGGGGCCTTAGGAAGGACTTCCAGCCTTAGATACCTTTTTCAATCTGTCTTGGTCCACCCTAATAATGGGGACTAATATTGACATAAAATGGAAAACATTTTTACGAGTACAGCATTTATATTTTTTTATTTATTAATTTTTTTTGTTTGTTTGCCCCCACAGCCACACTTGCCAGATCTACCGCCTCCACCTGCTCTCGCCATGGACATGAGCGATAACCCACAGACCTCAGAGGCTCTTCATACCATGCTCATGAGTTGGTACATGACGGGATACCACACCGGCTACTACCAAGGGCTTCGTCAAGGGGATTTGCAGAAGCAGAAAAAGAAACAAAAATGAGACTCATATTTATACGTATTTTCACACCATCTGTATTTTTTACTTTTCAATAAATTAGTTATGTAAATGGTTTATTTTACTATACAGTATATTTACTGCCAGGAGACTGTCAAGATACTGATATCGTTAGACAGCTTCATGTAAATGAGAGGTATGTAATTATGTTTTTACAAGATTTTATTTCTTTTGCTGTTGTTAGGCAACATAGTTATGTATTCAGAAGACTGACCCCTTGTTATAACTTTTTTTTTTATTTTTTTTTTTCTCGACTGAAACCTGTTTCCAGAGTTTAAATTTTTCTTATAATCTTTGGTTAAGCTTTCAGCTCAGGGTCACTTGTACAAGAATGAAAATTCATGTTGTTATCGCTTTATGCATTTCATTCATATGCTATCAACTGAAACCCGATTGTATAATATCTTAAATGAGTTCATTTTACAGCGTGATGACTCAGTAGGTCAGGGTCAAATGAATAATAAAACTCATGATGGGCTGGCATCCTTTGCTAACAAATACTTTTTCTTGCAATTTGAAATAAATACCTTTTTACTATAGCCATTTTGAGGCTGTTTCTTATCTCAAATGGTTAGGATGATGCTATCTGCTGAGAACGATACTTTCTGAAAATTCAAAATTGCAATACTTTTTTAGTGTACGATGATGATAAGGTAATACATCACATACTCTTGTTTCTAATAAGTGGTAGGATGGTGACTCCTTTAGAAGGACTTTAGTTTTGGCAGAGTGTGACTGTTACCCTGAGTGACTGCTCATTCTAATCTCAGACCGTGGTGGATCTTGATCTGACGACCTGATGAATCAAAATCGTGCACTGTTCCACCTGGCAAACTGTCAAGTTTTCATCCTCTGCCAGCAGCATGTCAATTGTTTCTACTGTGCCTCTTGAAAATTAGCAATTGGTTTTGGCTGTTTTACGATCAGATGTCCCTCTTGATACTAGCTGCATCCATTAATCTGGGATTAGGCTCTGCGCCAAGTTGAGCTGGCTTGCTCCTACTGTGGCTGAATTTTTATTGATACTAGGCATTCGTAGCCACTTATCTCTCATTCAGCTCAAAGACTTTGATTTCTAATCTCTCTCTAGTGTTTTGATGTCTTGATTCATTTCTTATTCTGCCTCTCCTTGACAACACGCTGTGTCTCCTTATTCTTGTAAGCAAACTTTGTAAATAATTATCCCAATTTTTTGCTCCAATTGAATTTTCAACTTATCTTTGAGCCATTATTTTTTCTGCACTTTGGAAGTATGTTCTTGTTCTGTCAGTTTTGAAAGTTCACCCTTTGCTTTCTCCCAAATAACCTTTAACCATTGTTAAGTGCCTCAGTATACTAATGATGATGGAGTGTAAAGTGATGGTGATTATACCTGGGAGTCGTTTTTAAGTCGTAATGCCAGTAATGGAAAACAGTTGTATCATATTATGTAATGTCATAATTTTCTGTCCTTTTATTTTCCTATTCCTCATCAAGTTGCTTCCCCTGCTAGAGCTATCAGGTTTATATACATTGACTTTTTTTTGGTTGTCTTGTTGCTTGGCTCCTGGTAATCATAATAATAATAATAAAAACCGTTTTAATTCGAGTGGTTTTTTAATCTATCGTCTGTTACTCTCTTGTATTACTTAACTAATGTCTAGTCTAAAAAATATTTTAAAACCCTTGCTCCTGAAGAGCCCTTGAATTCTTTGAGTAAAGCTTTTTGATCCTCCATAAGCATATGTGCATTTGAAAAAACCTAGGAAGCTAATTCATTGCTCAATATCTGAATCTTTTGATAAGGGTATGGGATGAAGGTATAATTTGGGAGTTGTAGTGCTTAGGTTCAAATAAGACCTGTCTTGATTAGTTAAATTCTGACTTCAACCTTTTTGGTAGTTTTTAGGTGCTATATAAAATTCTTTTAATCCATAGTGATGTCTTGCTGAGTTTTGATTCTCTTTCTCTCTTTGGCATACCTATGCAAAAGGGAAGCAATTTCCTCAGTGAGGATTCAGGTTTTTTTTGGTGTACCTTGTCCAGATCACAGAGACTTTTGTGCACTGATGTGTTATAGACTTGATTTTGTCCCTCAGTTTTTGTAAGAAAAAATTTGTAATCATTTAGTGCATAACATCCCAAGGAATTTCTGATTGCTTTGCACAAATCGAACACCTAAACAGTAATAGTAAAAGGAGACTTGAGATTTATAGAATAACTGCTCAGCAGAAATGAATATACAGTACTTAGAGGAATATAATTTTAATGACTGTTTAAACCTATGGTAGGACCACTTCATGAAAAATAAGTGCCAAATTTATTTATGTATCATTTGTTGGCCATTTTGTGTTACTGTTAGTCCCCATTATAGAGGTGGACACGGATTGAAGTTGCAAGAGGAATTAAGGCTGGATGCCATTCCTAACGACCCATGGAGAGCTCAGTTACGAGTCTGTCGACTCCAGAGTCGAGTGCTCTTAACTACTGCTGGCCCCTTCCATATGTAACACTATACAGTTACCAACCAGCAAGCCAAGACACTGAAAGATATAATGAACATTTGTAATACAGTTTCCATTCAGCCTACACACTTAACAAATTTATTTTCTCAGACCACTCTAGCTTCCATGTACTGATGTTCCATTCCTTCAGCAATGTTTGCCATTTAAGTTTCATTTGGAATCGGGCATGGGTCAAGCACTAACCACTGCACTGCCTTGCAACCCATCCAGTAGTTGTTTTTTTTGCCATTTTATGTCATTATTAATCCCCATTAGAATGGATTGAACACAGTAGGATCAGACATGGGTTTGTGATTTCCCAGAGTTGAGCATTCAAACCACTGAGCACAAAAAAATGAGACACTGGTATTTCTCTGTGGTTAGCTGTTTCCAATGGTTTCGGTATAGGACATTTGTGGGCTAGGGTACCTCACTGGTTAGAATGCTCATCTTGGGTAGTAACTTACCCATTGTGGGGCATCAGGAAGGGCATTCCGCCATCATATCCCAGCTTCAGCCTTTCTGTGTCCAACTCTATTCAAATAGGGATTGTAGCAATAATGTGGAGCAGTAGTAGAGACTCGAGCTGGTATATGGGCCTGAGTTTGGATTAGCTTTCACTGTCTCATGTCATTACTGATTAAATTGGGCGTTTCATTGGGGGGTTGTTGATTTCCTAAAGGTCCACCTGATTCTTCAGCCTTGGCATGATCACTACATCCACTTGATTGGGAAGGGGGTTTGAGGCTCGTCTATATGGTAGGTACACCCAGTTCTTGGGATAACGCAAAGATAGGTTCTCAGATGAGCTCACCATAACATCTCGTACCACCCTCCAACACTCGCTTCCATCCCTAGTGACGAAGTTATCGTACAGAAACGCTGATTATCTAAGTCAAATTGATGTAAAATGCAACACAACGAAAGGATATCAAAACATTGTCATATATGACATTATTTTACTACGAATACTTACATAAAAGGGCAATTTTTTTGCTGTTTATAGTTAGATAGAGCCCTTTCCTTTTACATCTGGCACCAGCGCACGTTAAAGTTGCCAGAAATGAGTAAAACAGAAAATTGTCCTCTTCACCCCCTCCCAACCCAGGGTGTACCCTTAAAGGGCAACTGAATCAGATGAGCTCCCCACAACACCTCATACCACTCTTCCAACACTTGCTTCCATCCCTAGTGAAGAAGTTATCATACAGAAAAGCTGATTATCCAAGTCAAATTGATGTAAAATGCAACACAACGAAAGCATATAGAAACATCGTCATTTATGACATTATTTTCCTATGAATACTTACATAAAAGGACAATTTTTTGCTGTTTATAGTTTAGATAGAGCCCTTTTCCTTTTACACCTGGCACCAGCACACGTTAAAGTTGCCAGAAATTAGTCATTTTCAGCCCCTCCCAACCCAGGGTGTCCCCTTAATTTCCATGTAAACGTATGCACATGACAGCAAGGTGGAAAAGTGCCTCCGAGGCAGTTGCTTATTTACTAAAATGAAATTTTTTTTTCTTCTATTTTTTTACTATTATATTTTGGGGGTGTTATTCCAATTTCGCGTATTTTAAGAATGCGTAAAAAGTGAGCCGATTGTATACAGTTGCTCACTGTCCCTTTTTGTAATGTAATGGTAAAAAACTTGACAATGTATTTTCATTTTTATTGTTAGCCCTCAGAAACAGAGGATATATGATATCAGATGATCAAGAATCACACATACTTTGTAGTAACTGCAACTGAATATCCTAATTGTTGTAATTTAATCAGAAAAAGTAGACATTATCCAACATCCACTGACAGGTTAGCTACAGGGTCATGGTAAAGCAACAATGACCCATAAGCAAGCTCTGTGGGGTCAAACACGTAAACTGTTTTATTATTATTTTTTATATTGCCAAGACTGAATTACATGTAAACAAACACAGAAACTAATTCAATTGACAGAAGACACAGCATTCAAGAAGGCTTAGTTGAATATAGCCAAGTTTACAGAAACTAACAGACAGAAGACCTCTTTCAAAAAAAGACAGTTGAATATAATAGCATATAGCCAAGTTATCCGTAGTGTATGGATAGTTAATATTATATTAAATAAACATATAATAACTTCCTAATAAACTCTTATATATACACGATCTGAAGACGGTTTGTTCATGTAATGATTTACATTGTAGGTACAGATTTCGAGGTGAAGAATAAGAAGAAAAAAATTATTGTTTAAATCTGTATCCATAGCATAACAGACCATAGAGATGACAGTGTTCAGGTTCACTTTTTATCATTAAAAAGACTTAAAAACTATTTCGGTAAAGCTTAGACAACCTTAAACTATTTGATTAATAAGACAAAATTTAAGGCACGGACTTTTGTCACACATGTTTATGAAATGTATCATATAATCATATTAAAGCTAAGATATAATTTGCTTTACTTTATTATATTTTCTCAACTTTCGTTTTAGCAAATAAATGCAACAGAAACTAACTAATGATCCTACAACTGAGAAGTGACATAGATTAGATATCTGCAAGAGGATTAATAGTTTAAACAACTTTTTTTTTTCGGTTCTTGGTCGGATACAATGGGCGACGGAATATTCCAATTGTTGTAGCTCGTTCATGCTTTCTTCTCTTGGTTTTAGGATTAATTCTGGGGAATTTCTAGCATTCGTTGTGGCTCTTTCGTGCTTCCTTCTTGGTTTTTAGGAATAATTCTCTTTTTTTATTCTGCTGCTGACGCAAACTTGAAGACCTCAAAGCACCTCAATAAGAGGCACTCTCGGAGGCATCTAGACAGACATGCGTTGTGTAGAGCATTTAGACGCCACGCTGAGCATGAGCCTTGCAGAAAGGCTTACCACCTTTGGCGAAGAAACTCTGGCCCTCTAAATTCTTGTGACATTTCTGCAGGTTAGAGTCTAGTTTCACTAAGCTAATAAAGCATGCAAAGGGAGTTTTTTAAACATTTAAAAGCAATTTATGTGCAGCTAATGAGCTTTTCTCTACAGCCTGTAGAACGTAGTGCAAGATCACAAGTAATGATGCTGCAGCAGTTGTTAAGAACATTTCTATATATGCTTTGTGTCAAAAAATTTCATTCCTGTTCAATAAATATTGGACAGGTGCATGTGCAAGATTTTAAGTGATATAAGATGAAAACAGGTCTCAATTTAGTCTCGGTTAAGAGGGAAGTGCTTAATCATGAAAGATAGTGGTTGATAAGACCTGTAAGCTGTAAAAAGTCGATGATAGTGAGTACTGTGCATTCACGCACAAACATGCAACGAACTCAAGCAGGTATAAAGCGAGTCGGTGAGTAGTAGTTCATTGTTTTGTCAAGTAAGTAAAGTACGTGCAAAATATTGCAGTGGTACACATACATGCAATGAATGCAAGCAGGTTTAAATCGAGTCGGTGAAGAGGCGTTCGATGTTGTCGAGGATAAGCCAAATTTACATATAAGAAAAAGTACATGCAAGGTTTCGAAGGATTTCAAAGAGGATACAACAAGGAAAAGAGCAGTTGTTAAAAAACATAAGTCTGCAGAATATATCTTTGATAAGTGGGTAAACTAGGTAACTACACATGCCACTAATCTGAATGAAAATCACTAGTTAGCTGAAATTTTAGAATGCTAAATTTTTCTTTTAATTATATAAAGCTTTTAAGGTTATACATATCAGAGACCACCTTAACCACTGAAATTCTTAATGTATATGTATCTTTTCTTAGCATGATGCAGTGGGTTAGGTACATTTCAGTGAAGCTGTTTTAGCACCAGCTGTTTAGGTGCTGAAACCATTTCTGTGAGCCATATGGTCGTTAAACCCATATTAGAGAACTGTTTTGGCACCAGCTGTTTGGACATTTAACCCATTTGGCGATGGATACTCTAATCTTTCTTTACAATATAGATGGTGCCAAAATATCTGCTCCCAAACAGCATTGCTCAATCATGTCATTCTGGTCGCAATCTAGTTTAAACCCTTACTAATCTGCATTAAGGGGGAACTATGTTAAGGATGGCTCTGTCATGTAACCCTTTAAAAAAAATTAAAACAATTAATATGCAGCACCAAGCGAGAGCACATTTTGAGGCCTTAACGGCCGGCATGAGACTTGCAGAAGGGTCGACCATTCTTGGCATAGAAGCTCTTGCCCTCTAGGTTGGATTTACAAACCTGTAAAGGGACGGAGGGTAGTTGACAAACGGTAAAAGGTTTGTGGATTAATGAGCAGAGAGGCCATCTCTGACCCTACCAAAGAATAACAAAACATTATGCAAAATACTGAATAACAGCAGGGCAAAACCATGCAAAGGTTCAAGAGTTTGGAAGAGAATTCAATGACTGCAAATCTACCATTTTTGGAAGGAGGGTTTGACATGCTAAATTTTAGTGGTACTTTCATTACAAATGCTATTTTTTTTTTTTTTCCAAGAAATAAGTTGCTTTGAGAAACGTTTTGTAAATGACAACATGCAATTTATAAAAAACATCTTCGACACAGTGCAATAGATGAAAAACATATTCATAAATTCTTATAGACTCAACAATGCAATGAGAACTTTTATTTTTTATTGTCAGGTCAAACTTACCGAGCATTTGAAACACTGGCTATGGTAATTATTGTTTAGAGCTTCCACCCATCTGTCTCCGGCCTCTATGGGGAAGCCGCAGCCAACGCACTTTGTTGTGAACAAATCATTCCAGTCTGTTAAAGAAATTGGGTATAGTTAGGACACTGTTAAAGAAATCTATCTTTTGTATACAAATTATAATAATTTAGGGTTTCGTGATTTTGGATACTTGCAGTAACTGTTTATAAAATTCATTAGTCTTAATAACAGCTTATTTCAAATAGTAGGTTTCTTGTGAAAATATATATAGGGTGTTTCAAAAAGTCCCTCCTTAATTTGATTCTCAATTCTCTTTGTAGGTAACTGACCAACATTGTCCACCTTGTCGTAAACTTTCTCTTTGGATGAGACTTATTCTGAGTCTGCTGTTGAAGTTTTGTGCCATATTCTGCTATTATGCTGACTTTAGAGCAAAGGTGAAAAATCACTGTTGCATGGCAGGAGGTTTTTCAATATATGGTTGAAGTGTAGCAACAGTTCTGGAGTTTACGAACAGCATTTTGCACCGGATAGGAAAACCCTTGTTGACACCTGGGAGTTTTAGGAGACGATATCCATAAAAAACAGACCCCAACCTCAAAGTGGCTAGTATGAGGAGAATGCTGAAACTGTCCGTGAGACAGTTGTTAAGTCAAGGAAAGTCCATTTGCTGAGCCGCTGTGGAACTGAACATCAGTGCTATCCAGTGAATTTTTGCAGTGTGATCTCATGCTGTATCAAGACAGATGCCAAGCTGACATTCACTTCCACAACTGCTTACCAAATAGACTTTCTTTGAATCTGGACAATCATCTCATGAACAGTTTTGACATTCTTCTCACTGCCCACTCCAAGGTCTTCCTGATCGAGGCTTGTCCTAAACGGATATGGTTTCCATACACTTCCAGTGGGTGTCCACATGGTTCTCCTACTGGGTGCATAATCCTGTCCTGAAACTGCCTGGAATCGTCACAGCCCTTCAACCACAGATTAAAAAAACCACCATGTA
Source organism: Halocaridina rubra (assembly GCA_037179515.1). Lineage (NCBI taxonomy): Eukaryota > Metazoa > Arthropoda > Malacostraca > Decapoda > Atyidae > Halocaridina > Halocaridina rubra. The sequence continues at coordinate 26,660 of JAXCGZ010019128.1, forward strand.
ACAATGATTTTACATTTCTGCTCTAGTCAGTATGGTTGCAGGAGAATGGTACATAACTTGAAGAGTAGACTCATAACAATTCTCTACTGCCGAGTAAGAGGTTACCACAAGATGAACACTATTGGCTGATTACTTGTGAATTAAACTGAAAATCAACTAAGGGAGTAGCTTTTAATACATTCTGGAGTCCAACCCTATGACATACGCTGTCAATAACACTAACCCATTTGGCGATGGATAGTCTAATCTATCTTTACAATATAGATGGTGCCAATATATCTGCTCTCAAACGGCATTCCCCAATCATAAGATTCTGGTCGCAATCTAGTTGTTTAAACCCTTACTAATTTGCCTTAAGGGGGAACTAATTACGTTAAGGATGGCTATGTCATGTAGGTCCCTCTGGAGCCACAAAATCAGATGAGGAAGCCAACCAATTTAAAAGGAGCAGCAAAAACGGCTGAACTGCCACAACCATACCCAAAGAATGAGGAACTGGAAGAGGCTTAGGTTAAACATTACCTCATCATTTATCATTACATACAACAACGTAATCTTTCCTACACTGCAAAATTATTATCTGCCAGTCATTTTTCGAAGACTCCTTGTAGCCTGAGACATTGAGAGCAGCCCAAGACCCAACTACAAACACATTTGTCCAACATGTTCAACACCCTATTTGCGAGCCAACACACTAAAGGTTCAGTTTTCTGTAACTCATGCAGAAACTGGACCCATTTCACCTGTACAACACATGCCAACTTATTACACAACACAATTATCTGAAGCAGCTCACATTCCTCCTTGCAGCAACCTTCAAACACCATCAACATCCCAGACCCCCAACCCTCTTGTCAACCCCTTCTCCTACCACATCTCCACCTACATCCCCAACTAAACCTTCAGCAGTGAGTAGTTTCACATTAGTAAGTGTTGTACAGGCGAAAATGGTTCGGTTTCTGCAAGAGTTGCAGAACACTGAACCTTTTATGTGTTGGCTCGAAGTGATGGGTCTGGAACATGTTGGACATATGTCACAGTAGATGGGCCTGAGGTTGCTCCCTATGTCTCTGACTAAAAAGAATCTTCAAGAAATGACAGCTGGAGATTCATTTCTAGATGTAAAAAAAAATTTGCAATGAGAGAAGAGTGATCGAAGCCTCTTCCAGGTTCTCGTGCCCCATGAGTAGGTTGGTCTTTTTTTTTTTTTTTTATATAATTAAACCAATATTAGCTCATACCAAAGTGGAGGCTTCTAATGATTTCTAAAATCATACCTTCTCAGTCAGTGACGCTGAAAAAAACTGTTTGCCATTTTATGCATCAGTATTAATCCCCATTCAAATGGGTGTAGACACAGACAGGTTGGAGCTTTAATTCCCATTTAAATTGAGATGGACACATCTTGCTGAGGGCTTGAACACAGGATTTTTCTACCTGAGTTGAGTGCTCTAACCAATGCGCTACCAAAGTTTCCAATGTTGTTTGCCGTTTTAGGCGTAAATCCTTAATCAAATGGGGTTGTGCACAATGGCTGGAGCTAAGAAATTAAGGCTACATGCCTCATGGTTAACTTAATCAGAAATTTGTCATTTTTCAATTCAAGCACTCAAATCACTGGGCTGCTGCGGTCCCCCCCACTAATAAATTAACTTCCACTTACCAGCTTCACAGTAAGGTAAGCCATCCTCCAAGTAGAAGGCCCCAGATCCAAAGACTTTGCCACAATAGGCACAGCAGAAACACTCAGGATGGAACTGTTTACCAACTGCATTTAGACAGTCCTGAAAATATGACATATATTTTCATGTTGTTGAAGATAAACATTATATATGTTTACTGTATCATGAATCACTATTAATCCCCATTTTCATGGGGCTGGACACAGATTGGAACTGGGTATTACGGCTAGATGTTCTTTCTAACACCCCACAGTGCACTGGCACATGGATATATGACTTCCCCAGTTGACTGCTCTAACCAATGTGCTACAGCGGTCCCAGTTTTATTGTATTATAATTCAAGGGCAACATATTTTTCAGTTTTAAAAGTCCTTGTAATTGGAGGTTGGTTTTGTATTAATTTTTTAATTTCTATAAATTGAAGATTTTATATTTATAACTTTCCTCTAACTAAAGATTCTTGCTCTCACAGTACTGATAATTGAGAAGCAATGTATATTCCATTTTTACATTTTCTTAATATTAAGGTCTGTATATTCTTCATGCATATATTCTGTTGGTCTGTTTGTTAAACATACGCATCCAAGATCTTAATGGTTAAATGTCTCTACTGATAGGCCGAGGTAATGGGCAGTGATAGCACAAAGCCTATATACTGTACTTACCATATAGCTGGGGCCTCTCCAATTACACAGACCTAGTGATCTCCAGGAAATGGCTGAATAATCAGGCAAACCTATAGGAAATTTCTAACCCTAATGGCATGAGACAGTGAAAGCTAACCCAACCCTGGGCCAGTATATTACCAGACCCAGTTGCTACCAGTGCGCCAGTTTACAATAAGAAATAACATAGTGGAACCTCGATTCTCGAACTTAATTCAATCTTAAATGCTGTTCAAAAATTGAAACCATTTTTCACATAAGAATGAAAATGAAATGAATTAATCTCCTCATGAACCACAGGTGATTGCATATACTGTATAAAGTTTGAAGATAATGCTGGCAATACATGCAATGTTCACAGACTATACAATCTTATTCTCTTGGCTCTAACATTTCAAATTATTGATAAGCTTACAAATGAGGGTTGTATCGAATTTCTCATACCAGGTATGAGAAAGCTATAGTAATAGACTGCAATGTTCCTCTTGCAGCTTTGTTAAAAAATAACAATGTTTCTAGTTATAATGTAGTTGTTTCAAAAAAATATACCATTGTCGTAAAAGTTGACTAAATGAGGCAGAGTGAGGGGACTGGGAAGCCCATCCTTTGTACTCTGGACCCGCAAACAGGATTTTTGCTTTGATTTAGATCTCTCATAAGGGTGATTATGACTTGTATATAGATAAAAGATTTTCAGCCAGCCCCCTTATAAGAGGAATTTTGGCTTTTGCATAAATAGATTAAAAAAAAGGGTCCTGGAATACGTCATAGAACACATTTACTTACGCCTTTGACCCTCTTGTCACATTTTCCGCAAATTGGAGCAAAGTACTTCTCATAGCAATCTTCACAATAGAGAGATCCTTGTTCTTCAACAAAGCCCATATCTATGAGAGGCTTACGACAGGTATCGGTGGAGCAGACAAAGTGGTCGGGGCACCATGTCTTGCCAAGGGCAGACACGAAGGGGCCTCTGGGGATTGCGGAAGAATACATTCAGTTATAACATCATAGCAAATGTACGTATATTTTCCAAATGATACGTTTGACTTTCATAGTAAAAACTACATTCAGTTATAACATCATAGTAATTGTTTGTATGTTTTCCAAACTACATTTTACTCCCATATTCATCAAATATTGTTCGTTTTATGGCCTCTTTGCAAAACAATAACTAATATACTATTATACTACTAACATAAAATACGTAATTGATAAATGCCTCTATATTCAAACAACAATGCACAAAATCTACACAAGACATTATATATTTCTTTTGTCAAGGATTTGTTAAAGTGTGATATCTTAGTCAAGAATATACTTCAACTTTTGAGAACACAGTTTTATGGTATTTTTTTCCATTTTTGTACTTCTAGAAGCCTTTCACTATTAATACATGAATCTTTAGCCAAATAATACTGACAAGGGTAATATTATGCAATTTTTCAAGTGTCAAAAGCATGATTACAGAGGTATACATAAATTGTGTACAGATCATCGTTAACTGACCAATAGAAGGTGTTCCAATAGTGTTTATATGTTTTAAACTGAGATCATAAATGTGAAGTTTGTCTAGGTTCAAACTCGAGTTTTGAGTCTGATTCTTAATTGTTTGCAGATACTTAAAACACAGTCAAAACATGCTTATTTCTCAAAGTATATTACAGTGTATTAAATACAAGTTAGGATTTCTATAGTATTTCAAAAACAGACTGTATTTCATAAAGTTAGACTGTCTACACTATTTCAAATACAAAGTTACACTCTTTACACTACTTCAAAAATAAAGTTAGAATGTCTACACTATTTCAAAAACTAAGTTACATTTGGTTAATGACCATGCTTTCCCTAACGTTAGTGAAATTTAGGGCTTCTGAATGTTAAAATAAATAACTTGATTTGTTAAAGAAGGAGATTTCAACTTGAATCAAAACTACACATCAGAACACAAACAATAAAATTTCTATTCACTCTAAATATTAAGGAAGTAAACATGCATTGTTAAAACCACATAATTACTCTTCTTACCAGCTGTTTGTTTGAAACTCAAGAAATCCCCAAGATCAAGAGTAATGTTGTTTGCCATTTTGTGTCTCTATCTATTCCCATCCAAATGGAAATGGACACACATTTCAGATCAAGAGTAATAGCGGACTCAAATAATCTCCAAACAAAAGAACATTATGGATTTTTTTTTTTTTACTAACGAAGAACTGCTTAGAAATACGAAGCAAAATACATATAATTCTACGTGCCCATCTAAGACCATAAAATTCAGAATCCTGGTATTAGTATTTATGAAAAAGCAGAGTTCACGATGAACAAGACAGCCTTTCAACTGGGCAATACGAGTGTGCATTAATATCCTGCTTATGAAAAGGGTGGCAACAACTGTAACAAAAGTATGCTGGATAAGGTATATGAATACAGGATAGATATGCCCATGCTGTAATTTTAACAAACACACTGGCATCTGCATTTCTGATGGATCAAAATTTGAAAGACTTTAGTTGTAATTTTGACTAATGCAGTATGGTTTTCAGATTTTCCTGTTATATGAAAACTAATACCAACTCAGTTTTTATGTCTTAATAGCTTCAAGATTACTTTACCACACCATACAACCTAACTTGCAGCCCAACTCCCATCATACCAATAAAACTTGAAAATTTAACTTAGTTATACCAATTATGAGGAAAGGTCAGGTCAGTGTTTGCATATATTGTTTTAGGAAGGGCTAATTTTGGCATATTTCATTTCCCAACCCCTGCCATATATGCAGGCATTATGAGTACATGCAACCATTATCTCAGGCACAATAATAAGAACATAACCTCGGGAATGGAGGCATTCATCCCCTCCTCTATGAAAACTTTTTCTCCCCCTAATCCTTGGTTTGACCGTGCCTGCTCAAAGGCTATTCAGGCCAGGGATCGGACACACCAGTAGTACCAAGTCTCTCCTGATTTAACTCGCTCTGCTTTTATTGTAGCTATGAATAGCTGTACTGCTCAGATTCAGAGGTTTAAAGCTTCCTTTATAAGAAGGAAAGTTGATGACCTTAACTCCTCTCCCACTGATAAATGTTTCTGGTCCTTGGCCAAAAACTTCTGTAACTCAAGCTTTCCCCCTCTCATTCATTCTGATGGTTCTAGAGCTTGCTCTCTCACTGACAAAGCCACTCTTTGGCTCTCATTTTTCTGCCAACTCTTCCGTAAACAATTCCAGCACACCTATCCCTCAATCTTTACCCTTCTCTAACCCTATGCCCTCCCTTCTCCTTTCTTCACACAAAGTTCATAAGGTTCTTTGCTCACTAAAGACGAACAAGGCATCTGGTCCCAAGGGTATCCCTGCAAGGTTCCTTATGGAGATTGCAGATGAACTGGCTTCCCATGCTTTGCCATCTTTTTTGTCTCATTCTCTCAACCAGTATCTATATCTATCCTTTATCTTGGAAGCATGCTCTAGTGCAACCGGTTCCTAAGGGTGACAGCTCTATTCCTTCAAACTACTGACCTATTGCCCTAACCTCTTCTATCGCTAAAGTTTTCGAAACTTTGCTCAATGCTCACTTCTTGAAAGGTCTGGAATCTAACTCGCTTATCTCCGATCACCAGTATGGCTTCCGCAAGGCAAGATTCACTGTTGACCTCCTGTCCTATCTAACTCATGTAAGGTCATCTTCTCTGAGGAACTATGAGGAATCCTTTGTCATCGCCCTTGATATCTCTAGGCTTTAGAAAGAGTCTGGCACAAGTTGGCCAAACTCCCTGCCTATGATTTTACCATTTCTCTCTGTTTTCTGACTTCCTGTTTTCTTTCTGACAATTTTACGTCTGTGGTTGTTGATGGTGTAATATCTAACCCACTCCCTGTTACCAATGGTGTTCCACAGGGCTCTGTTCTTTCACCTACTCTGCTTCCTCTCTTCATCATCGATCTTCTTCACTCCCCATCTTCCTCTCTTCTTCAAGCCTTTGCTGATGATTCAACCTTTCATTTTCCAATCCCTTTTCTTCACAACCTACATCCGCTACTCATAATCAGTCTCGTATCACTCTTTCTTCTACTCTCACCTCTGATCTGCAAAGTATCTGAGTGGGTACCCAAAATTATATTATCTCATTCTCCCACTGATAGCTCTATTGTCTTAGAAACTAACAAAATTTACTCTCTTAATTCTACTAACATATTAGGAATTCGAAGAACCTCTAATTTGTCTTGGAGGACTCACATAATCCAAATTTCTAAATCTGCATCCAAAAAATTGGGAGTTCTGTTCTGTTTTTGTCATTACTTTTCTATTTTACAGTTACTGAAAAAATCTATAAAGGTTTTATCTGTCCCTGCTTAGAATACTGCTCGTACATATGGGGTGCTTCTTCTTATACTTATCTCCTTGATAGGGTTTGAATCAAAAGTAGTCAGACTCATTAATAACCCTTGTCTTACTTGTAATCTGGATTTTCTTTCTCTTACGTGGCCTAGGCCACGTAACACTTGCCAATCAGCCTCGTTTCACAGGTATTGTGTGGAGATTTGCAGCTCGCGGATTGGTCGGAGCAGGAACTGCTTCTTCCCTTCTTCATACAGACTCTGGAATTCTCTTCCTCCTTGTCTTTCCTAATTCTTATAACCTATCTTCCTTCAAAAAGTGGATCTCTCAGCATCTCAGGGCCTAATCCTACCATATTTCTAGGTCCTCTGTACTTTGACTTTTCTTTCAGTCTGTCCTTTTCCTTTGTGTATCATTGCCTCATCCCTGCCTTGTCCATAACCTTTTTCTTTTCCATCGTCTTGGTGTTTTCTTTGTGCCCGGGCCTTTATTGATGAGGCCAATTTTTTTGCCTGTCCCAGTGTCCCACTCATAAAAAATATATATGCCTGTTCTGAAGTTTTTCTACACTAAAACCTATGATAATACTATAAGCACCGAGTTTAAAGAAATTATAATGTGATGACTACATCAGTGTGAATGGAGAGGGAAGAAGGAGCCGTACTGCAGAAAGGAGAGCAATGCTCTCTGTTTAAGAGAAAAGAGATACTGAATAGCAAATATTCAGAAAAATTATAAAATTAGAATTCTAGGATGGCTGCAACTATGCCATTAATCCTTGAAGCCAGCCATACCTCCTACATCAATAACAATAAGCTAGTTTACTATTATATATGTAAACCTATGACAAGTCATAGCTGTACTCATGTACTTCTGTACTCCTTTTATTTTTCTATGAAGTCAGCATAGTATGAGATGGTTTTGGCATGTGGTGAGGGGAGATGAGGGGAATGTTGGTGGAGAGATATTCAGCATGGAGCAACCAGACAGGAGAGGGAGAGGTAGGCCAAAGATGAGGTTTATGGATGTAGTGAGGGAGGACAAGAGGGTGAGTGGTGTGACAAAGAAGGATGCAGGGGATAGGGCAATATGGAGAGGAGATATTAAGATGGTGTGGGCATGTGCAAAGGAGGGGTAAGGGGTATGTTGGGAAAAGGATGCTGGGTACCGAGCTGCCAGGCAGGAGATGGAGAGGTAAGTTAAAGAGGTAGTTTGTGGATGTTGTCAAGGAGGACAGGAGGGTTTGTGGTGTGAAGGATGAGGAAGCAGAGTGGAGATGAATGGTCTGCTGTGGTAACCCATAATGGGAGAAGCCAAAGAAGAATAATCTTCTCAAGTTCCTCAACAACTGAAAATTAACATGTATATAATACAGAATAAAAAACTACACGTGATTATTACCTGATAGCAACTCTGCACGACAGGCACAAAGGACGTTCCTTGGTAGCAACAGCAGCTGGTGTCACGGTGCCTAGCCATAAGGGACAATTAACAAGACAGTGAATACAACACACATCATGCATAATACGTTGCGTCAACAGCCATTTACATCCTCGTGAGAGTTTCATCTCCTTCCCATCCTATACATACCTGATCTGACGCATGCAATCAGAGCAGACAGGTATCCTGGTGCTGGCAGCCTGGTTCATGACACCGCGACCGCGACGGGGAGCAGTCCTCTGACCAGGAGGCTGAACACCTTTTGGAGCATCCACTCCAACGTCTGGTATTGGCGTAGGCTTGGGCATTGCTGGGGCTGGAGCAGGGCCTGTAGGAGTGGGGGGCTTGGGGGCTGCAGGTTTCGGCACTTGGGCCATAGCTGATGCTGGAGCTTTAGCTGGAGCTAAATTAGAGGCCACACTAGGAATTGGCTTAGGAGCAACAGAGGGTTCTATGACCGAATTACATGCGGGTTTAGATACCAAAGCAGGGGCAATCTTAACTATAGGAGCTGGGTTCAGAGCTGGGGAAGGGTCACATGCAGTATCATTAACAGACATTGAGGGAGTTGCTACATCAGGACTGGGGATGGGTGCAGAAAGGAGAGAACTAGTTACATTAGGAGACACAGGTCCATTTTTCATACTGGGAGAAGTGACATGTTTAAAGCCAATGTTTGTTGAAGCTGGCTTTGCTACAGGTTTGGGAGCCATCACGGCTTTATACCCAGGAATAACTTTTGGTATTGGAGGTGATGGTTTGATAGGCGTTGATTTAGGGGTTGCTGAGGATACTGAACTGAATGTCACTGGAGGAGACATTTTCACTGTAGGCATTGGCTCGGTTATAGGAACAGGCTTAGGAGGGTCTAACTTGAACTTGGCACTTTTAGCAGAGCTTCCAGCACTAGCTTGATGCCCAGTAGTAGCAGCAGAGAATTTAGGAGCCAAAGCAGAGGCGGGTTTACTTGCCGGACTTGAATTAGGCTTGCGAGTGGGTGAATACGCATGCTTAGGAGCGGAAGTGGAAACTGCCTTCGTAGCAGGAACTGATGCAGGTTTTGTCGCAGGAACGGAAACAGGTTTAGGGGCAGGAACATAAACTGGTTTAGGGGCAGGAACAGATACGAGTTTAGGGGCAGAATCAGGATTTGCATTAATAGTGCCACATTTAGTAGGAGTAGAAGCAGCAGCAGGAGGATTACGGGTAGGTTCAGAAGACGGCTGAACAGGAGGGGAAGCACTTATGACCATAGTATCGTAATCTTTGGGAGGGGGAGGGGTTGGTAATAAAGGTATTGTTTTAGGGGGTGGACCACCAACATGCTTTGGTCTGGGCACAACACACGGGTTCCCGCTAGGCGCCCAAGCAGGCGAGTGGGGCCCCTCCTCCACAGCCTCTGCCTTCTTTGGCGGCGGCCACAAAAATCGTGCACCAACTTCACAAGAGAAGTGGGTATTTGAATTGGTATTTACAAGGGTATAAGAAGAAGTAGGAACATGTAAAACATTATGTTTACAAATCCATTCCAGAGATTTTTAAAAACAAACAGGAATGAAAGGTTTATTAAGTTTACATTTTGATTGTGGATAGAGGAGGAACAAAAATAAGTTTGCAAGGTTCAAGTCAGAGTCAATATCAAGGATAGATTACCAGTAAAGCAAAATTAAAATTTGAAGAAGCAGTAAAATAATAAAATATAGATGATCCCAACAGACCACAGAATGTAATATATATGAATACAATATATAAAAATAATTTACATTAAATAATCAAAAGCAGAGAAGAAAGTATTGGTCATGTCAAAATTTATGTTTAAAGAAGTAATATTAAGTTGAAAGCAGGTAGAGGAGGACAGGACAGAAAATGCAGAGTTGAGTGAAGGATAACAGCAGGAATAGAGGAGACAGGAGAGGGCCATACCAGACATAACAGGAATAGAACGGGAAAGAAAAAGGGAGATCCCTAGTTAGAGTACGACCCTCTCGCATAGGACAAATTTACAAAATTTATAAGTTTTCATTATATATGTATAATATAATTAAGTGATAAATGTCCACGCATTAAAAAACCTCCTAAAAAAGCACGTGAGACAGCCAAAACGCACGTGCATCAGTGACTGCGTATGCTGCACATAGTAACAGCTAACTCACATGCATTACATTGTAACAGTTTGGACCAACTAATGCCGAGGTTAAATTGTCAAAAGTGAGTAAATGATTATCCACTTTATTTTAAGCAAAAAACAATAAATCTTTTAGGCAAAAAATGTCAAAATGTCATAAAAAAGGTGGTGCTTCCTTCAAAAATAGTTATAAAAAAATTATTTGTCTGGTAAGGCTCCTTTCTAGAAGGATCTCATGCAGTAGAAAGGAAAGGGACATGGGGTTGAGTTACAGAAGTCTGAATGGCAAAAAAGGGGAAAAAAATGAGTGGAACGAAGATTAAACCAAATATGGTTAGCCAAAATGAGTGCAGAGGTGGGAAGAGGGGATGGGGGTGCTCAGACCAGTAAAGGGATAGATTGGAAGTGACCAGTGGGTCAAAATAAATGGTATATCGGATGGCGTTTTTTGGGGGCTCTATGGATAAGACACGGGTTAGCTCCAACATAACTCCAGCAGCACATTTTGCAGCAATGGCAAGTTGCTTACAGGTTAATCAATACTCACCTTTGTTAGCCCCTCTAGTTGTCGCAAAACAACCAATTTAACACCTTTTAATTTTGACAAAGCACTTCATTGTACAGTATTCGAGGCCTGAATGTTTATAAAGAGAGGCTATGCAAAGGTAATACAAAAATCTGTAGCATCTTGCCTAAGAAATAGACACTGGTAGTGCTTTGTCAATCAGACTACATGTTACAAAAATACGTTACACTTCTATAGAACCAGCGTAAAGTCAATTCCAGGATACAGAGGGCAGTGACTGTATAAAAATTAAACCTATAGACATCTAGTAATTCAAAAACAAATGTTGACACATTTCAACAGTGAATTTACCAAAACAGGTATGCAATCTTGACCTTAAGAAAATCTCGTATGCATTATAAATTTTCAAAAAAGTAAGCTTAATAAGACTGAGGATGTGTTTACATAGCAATTTAGCACAGAATATGAATAATTATGAAAAAATATGAAAACAATATGAATGTTATCATTAAGAAGAAAACATCAATGTTTAGCGTGACAATGGCAATCTGCTAATCTATATACTTAGCATAGTTTGTATATACTGTATATACTTAATTAAAAAAACTATATTTTGAACAAAATAGTTACAAGATAAAACTGTTATTATTGTTCCCTAAGCTGCCTGGATGAGCAGCCCCAATCCACTGCTACTTCTAGGCTTTGCCAAAGAGCTCTGGGTGAGTTTACGATGTGTTGGTGGCATATGTAATTGTGTGTGGTACAGTCCTATATAAGTTGTTTCCTGGGTTCGTTATTATTGTTCCTCAGGCTGCCTAGCCGAACAGTTCTGATACATGTTGTTTATTTGCACTCTTTAGTAAAAATAAACGTACCGCACACTTGCAAGTGAAAGTAAAAAATATACGTGATGATTATTCACATTTGCAAACTTACAATTTGTACTTTGAAAACTATAAATAAGTATAATTGTTGTTTTCCAATTTACACTTCACTATTAATCCCATTCAAATGAGGACAGCCACAGAAAGGTTGGAGATGGTGAAATAAGGCTGGATGGCCTTTCTAATGTCCACAGTGGAATCAAACGCAGGTTTGTCACATTTTCAGTTGAGGGCTCTAACCACAAATAATTGTAAATATAATAAACAATTTTACAACCAACTAATATATATGTAGAGGTGGAGCATGTACAATACATGAGTGTGTGAATGCTCTCTTTGGCAGGTTAGTCTCAAAACAAAAAATTTCACAAAATAGTTGGTGTCCATGATAAGGGGGCTGAAGTAGCTTAGCAGTAGAGTGCGAGAGTCAGGAAGTGGCTAACGTGGATTCGATCCCAGCATTAGATGTTAGGAGGGCATCCAGCCTTAATACCTTTATAGCTATCACACATCTGTGTCCACCCTAAAACGAGTAAGGACTAATTGTGATAAACAAAGTGGTACAATCAGCCGGAGTCTAAGGTAAGAATTGTATATTAACATTACGAGAGATATACCATTACTTTCATGCTAAAAATGAAAAATTCTTAAACAACTTTGATATATTATACCTAAATAATACAAATTTTAATTAAAGGTGAAAAAATATCCACGAGTGAGGTTAAGAAAAGTGAAAAACAAACCGAGAAATTAAGAAGAGCGTGTCAATTGGGTGAGTGGTTGCTTTCCTCCCTTATACCTTTAGTGGAAGAATTGGTAGTGCCTTGGCACAATGGTTATGCATTCTAAGTTCAAATTCCGGTCAGGGGCAAAAATGTTTCATATTATACCAATTATATAAATTTTTTTATGAAATTAATTTTATAATTATAACTTATATGTAATTGTAAAATGGTATTAAAAATACCAGATTATCTTAAACGGCCAAAAAGTGCAAATCCCATTTTAAAAAAAAAGTTTCCAGTAAAGACTAGAAAAAACTAGTCATTCAGCATGCTGAAAATTGATTAATAAACAATTTATTACTTATTTGTAAAACAGAAATAAAAAAAACTGCTTTGCTATAAAAATGGTAATTAGTCTAACAATTTGTTTCATACCTGACGGCAGTGCATTAAGACATGTACGTAGACACACTCTACAGAGTCCTTGTTTAAATATTTGACTTGCAGAAAAAATATGTTATTACACATATACACCAATAAATAAATAAATACATAGAGCTAAAAGGTTACAAAAAATAGTATAAGTAATAAAAAATAAACTTTGTTACAAAATTCGCTACAGAAATATATATGAAAGGTTTATATTGACACTTCATCAGCCCAGTAAACATCAATGACTGTAACAATTATAAAAGCTTGAATGCATTAACAATTTTCCTGTCCTTCATATTAATTTACTATATTAAATTTATTATAAGTGTTCAAGGCAATCGTGGGGCTTTGGGAGAGGAATCCGGACTTAATTCCCAAGCAACCACCTGTTTGTATCCACCTCCATTCAAATGGGGATTACTAGTGACTTGTAAAATGGCAAACAAAGATTATACCATACAGGCCTTGCCAAATAAAGCACTTTCCGATCACTGAATATTATCCTTGATTTATGTATTGAAATGAGTCCCTAATATGGGGGTAGATACAGACACCTTGGAAGAATCCAAGCTGGATGGAGGAGTTGGGGAGAAGTATCAGGAGTTTTGTGCACGAATATGCCAGTGAAATTAAAGAGCAAAGACATACGGACCAGAGGCAGTACCTGTGAAGAAAGCAAATGAGAGGAGAATGGAAGTTGCTGAAATGAAGATGTTACAATGGATGTGTGGCGTGATGAGGGAGGATAGGATCAGCAATTCAAGGATAAACGGAATAGTGAAGATTTTGAAGAAGAGACAAAGGCAAAACTTAGACGGTGCTGGCATGTCATGAGGACCGATGGAGAAAGTGACACGAAAAGAGCATTAGATATGGAAGAGAGGAAGGCCCAATATATGTGGCAAGATTGCATAGCAGTGAGTATGATAGAAAAGAGCCTGGATACCAGCATAACGAGTGACAGGGTAGGTGGAGATGGCTCATCAAAATGCAACAGCATCCCCATTTAAGACGGGTTTATAAAGCTGACAAAGATGAAGATAGAGAGTGTGGCTGGGGAATTAAGGTTGGCTGACCTTCCTTTAAACGATCCATACAAGACCAATGACTGTCAATATAAGAACTTGCATATACAGACAAAATTATAAAGAACTAAAGCATACAATCTTCAGTATTCAAATGCTAAGAGTATGAATACTCACATATAAATTATACACCTGTTTCTAAGTTCATTGTGGCTTTAAGCACCTCCAAATAGACGCATAGTTAATACATGAGCATGCATGCATATGAATATGTATGAATACTAGTGTATAAACTATACGTCTCTTTCTGAGTTCAGAGATTTTAAGAATCTAAGAAACAAATGAATAGTTTCAACATGAGTATTCATACATATGTATATGTATGAATATTCGTGTAGGAATTCAAGGTCTGTTTCTGAGTTAAGAGGTTTTAAATACCTAAGAAACAGATATATAGTTTATAAACGAGTATTCATACATATACATATGTGAGAATACTCACGTATGAATTATACATCTCTTTCTGAGTTAAAAGAGGATTTCAATAATAGTAGATAATCTCTGTATATGCTCAGAACATTTGTATAATATCATACGGAACATACAAGTCAAAACAACATAAAAATAAAATAAAATAAAATAAAATATATATATATATATATATATATATATATATATATATATATATATATATATATATATATATATATATATATATATATATATATATATATATATATATATATATATAAAAAACACAAATGCCCACAGATCCTAGATTTGCTCTACCTCTCTAGAAATACAAATACTGCCAAATCCACTAAATAAACAATAAATAAATGTTATTATATGATGTTAATGTTAAATATATTTGCATATGTAAGCTTCCAGTGATGTAAGGAAATTAAGTATAAAAGTAATTATCTTCATAATATTCAAATTGTAAATTAAATCCGAAATTTAAGTTGAACTTAAGTTATAATATTATGCTACATGCTTTTAAAAGAACTCAACAAATCCTTGCATAGCACACCTAAAAAGCATAAATTTACAAATTTACTGCCCTTGCATTGGAATATCAATATATAGATATAAAGATATAAATTTTTTTAGTTTTCATTACCAGCTGTAGTTTATATTGTCAAGCTCACACATAAGTTTTTGTTGTAAGAATCGCTAATAAATGGAGTGGAACTTGAAAAGAAGAGTAACCCAAGGGTGCTCTAGAGTTAAGCATATTTACAAGGCAAGTCACCTAACCTAACCTAACAAAACCATTACGGGGTTAACTTGATGTGAATTTTGAGGGTCTCATCTTTACTAGATCCAGAGGAGTTTGCTACGTGATGATATAATGCTAAAATATTAACTTATTTTGATAAAATACAGGAATAGGATTGCTGAATTTGAAAGCTGACCAGGAGTCAAAGATAGACGATAGGGAGACAAAGTATGAAGATCGAGAAACAAAGTCACATGAGCAATAGACTTCTAAAGTATTCACTTATATCGATTAAAGACAGGGAAAGTATCAGTGAATTCGAAAACTGATTGGAAGACATAGTCAGACGAGTGTTAGTTTTCAAAATATTAAATTATTTTGAGAAACATACAGCAAGTGTCAGTGACTTAGAAAACTGATCGGGAGACAATAAGTCGAGTTCCGGTTTCTAAAATATCCATATATTTTGATATAAGGCAGGGCAAGTATCATTTAATTAGGAAACTGATGAGCAGACAATGTCAGACTTGTGTAAAATTACTAATATAATACGCATATTGATAAAAGACAAGGCAATTATCAATGAAATTGGAAACCGGCAGGAAGACAAAGCTCAATGAGAGTTTGGTTTCTAAAAATATTCACATTTTTTAATGAAAGACAGGGCAAATGTCAATAAATAAGAAAGCCATTTGGCAAACAAAGTCACATGAGCATTTGGTTCCAAAATACTCACTTATTTTTATTTAACACACAGCAAGTATCAAAAAGTTAGAAAATCGATAGAAAGACAGAATAAAACGATCAACAGGCCTTTCCCTATAGTCAAACACATAATAACATATATTAAAATTCAATAAAACATCAAAAGGCACTTATGATTGTCTTTTGAAGTGAAAATAAGAATATTTTTTCTTTATTGCCCCGTCTGAGGTATATTAGCTTATGGCAAATAAGTGATTTGACTTGGCCACCCCTTAACGTCTTTTGAAGAGAAAAACGTGTCTCTTTGTTACTTAGGACAAGGCATATTAGTTTTGGAGGTGTGCTTTGACTCGGCCATCCCCCTTAAAAGGGGCATTATGGCCAATGTATAAGACAAAAATAAAAGTTGATTTGTACTGATATTCAAATGCAAGAGATAAATAACATACAGTATATAAGCAATATATATAAATAATAAATACAGTGTGATTTTGTGTTCTAGTATCAATAAAGTACCATAAGTTAGATTTTGAATATAAAATATAAACTTATATAAATACGTAATGAGAGAATGATAATAAATATATTGTTTTTCGAATTTTGCAATAACAAGTTGTATGGAATTTGTAACAAAAAAGGTTACTTGTATTGGTAACAAACACAAGTCATAATAAATACACACTTATGTTTTTTTATTTTAACATAACAGAACTCACTACGTCAATGACAGACGGTTAATAATCATGAAATTATATGAAAACAATTCAATAAAAAAAAACACAAAAGCTAATTTAAAAAAATATACATATAAAAAGCAAAAAAATGTTTTTCAAATACAGTATAAGAAAATTCTCAAACTTTATATCATGAAGTAATACTATATAAAAATTTCTTAACTAAAATGAAAGAAACTATAAATTATGTTGAAAATCTGCATGCTAAAGCAAAATGATAACAATTTTATCTCATAACTTTTTTATGACTGTAAATTGAATTTACAGATTTATAAAGATAAAAATAACACTAATCCCTAAAAATGTAATTTAAAAAATTATAAAAAAAATATTAATTCTTGTAATACCATAATTGATATTGAAATTTAATATCTAAAAATCAAAACGAAGTCATCTTATAGGGTATTCATACCCTATAAATAAAAAATAATAAATTATATGTACTAAATGATATTGATTTTTTATCGGATAAGTGATTAAAATTTATGAAAAAAAATCAAGAAAGCATAGATAAATAAAATAAATAATAAAATACACAATTCAGAAAGGTAAATCTTGATTTATGATCAGACAACATCAACTAAATAATATTAATTAAAAAGAAAAGAATTAAAGAGTGTACAGTACCTTTCTTGGGAATGTGCTGTTGCACGTTGATGGGTGCTGGGGCCGCCGGGGCAAAGATTGGAGGAGGGGCCGCCATTGGCGCCGCTGGGGCCTGAACTGGGGCAGGAGCAGGGACGGGTGCTGGGGCAGGAACCGGTGCTGGCTGTAACACGAAAAAATGAGTTAGAAAACGCAATAGGCAAGTGATTACTTCAACCAGGGCTACATCTTATATTTGTGAGGAAAAAAAAATATAAAATGAAGCCCTCTATTTGCTCGTCAGGAATAAGAGAAAGTGAGCCACAGTGAGCCACCACAAAAAATGTTCAGTAGAGAGAGATATTCAACCTTATCTAATCTAAATTCAGCTCCATTTCATTTAAGCACCAAGGAGGAGTTAGCTAAAAAAGCAAATGAAAAATTAAAATCTTTTAAACAAAAAATAACGTGAAAACTAAAAGAGACTACACCTATATTTACGAGCAAGAGAACAAAAACTGATCTACGGTAGTGTGTGGCACTGGCCCAGTTTTGATCATGCGCGGGGGGGACATGCGCAACATTACCTCTATCAGTAGAGCAGCGGGCAAGAGTTCAGGGGTTGCTTGAGTGGCACTAACTGACCCTCCATCAACCCCATTCTCCTCCACTGCCTGACTTTCCTCTGTAATGATTGGCACAGTGTCGGGTTCTTGATGTGTTTCGAGTGTTGTTGATATTTCAAGAAATGTCAGTCCCACTGCTTCTTTTCCTGCTTCATATTCAGACTCTACTCCTCCTAATCGTAATTTTGTTTTAACCTTAAGCTCTGACAATAACTCTGGTGTATATTCAGGTAAAACCTCTGGTTCTGGTATTTCCTCAGATAAAACATCTGGTTCTTGTATTTCCTCAGATAATACATCTGGTTCTGGTATTTCCTCAAATACCTCTGGTTTTGGTACTTCCTCGGATAAAATCTCTGATTCTGGTATTTCTTCAAGTAACTCCTCTGGTTGTGGTATTTCTAGTAATTCTGGTTCTAGTATTTCTTCTGGTATCTCTGGTTCCGTTATCTCTTCTGCTATCTTTGGTTCTGATATCTCTTCTGGTACTTCTTTGGGTAATACCTCCTGTAGCATTTCTTTGGGTGATAGTTCTTGTACTGGTATCATATCATAATCATATTCAACTCCAGGCTCAAAGCCTCCTTGGCCATCAATTGTAACCTCAGTGGCTATATCTAGTCCATTTTCAATATTATCTACCAGACTCTCTTCCTCTATCAAAGTATCGACCTCAGGTCTTCCTTCCACAACTGTCTTACTTTGTATATCATTTTCTAGAGTTCTTTTTAACTCTCTAGTCATGACGTCATCATCTAGATCATCTATGTTACTTTCTCTCTGCAAGGGTGATTCCAGGAAAAGGTCAAGAGAAGGTCACACAGCTAACAATCAATAAGAAATCAAACAAGTGAACAACATATTTAACAACTAATTAGTCATGCACTGAATATAAATGGTGTCATAATCTACTTTACCTTTCTTTACCAACCTTGCCAAGGTGGCACTGAGCCAACTCATTCACCACCTAAAGTAGTGACAAATGCCCCTTACCTCACCCACACAAGGATGGCACTCTGACATTCCTCACCCACAAACACTCATCCAAAATTAGCACAAAATGCCATCATCCATTGCGATATATTAACTAAACGAGTGTTTGGGAAGCGGACAAGGAAAAGAAAGGTAAACAGTGAACCGTGTTATAGGCAAAGGTGATTCATCCTCGGATGTATAAAAAAAAATTTTAAGTTAAGAACATGGCTTATTTTGTTCGAGTTTATACTGTGTTTTATTAATATTATATTCCTGTTGTATGTCCTGATAAATGTCTACATTTATGGCAAGGTTATATATTGTTCTGATGATGCAAGGTGGATTGACAAACTTCAGTCATTCCTTCATTTACTACACATTTCCCTTAGGTAAAAAGCTTCCGTCTGTGGCTTAAGCAATAAATACTAAAATGTTGATGCGTAGTCTATTTAAGGCTATACTGAATCTGAGATAATGTTAACTCATTTACAAATATACCATTGATAAAAAGCTCTCATCTCTGCTTACAGCAATAAATGTTAGTATAAAATGCCCATATGTGGCCTATTTATGTCAAATTTGAATGAAATATAGTATTACGTAAACTCTTTTAATCTTCTGAGATCAATTACGTACTTTCTGTCTAATGCAGAACTCTACCACATGTTTAAATTATCCTAGTTACATAGCTTTAACCTACTGAAGAAAATACTACATGTTCAAGTAACCTAACTAGATATTATTTAGCTTATGCAAAAGCCAATCACAAGTTAAAGTTAAGCTACTATGTAGTAGTGTTGAAAGTTTTCTGAAGAGAAAACGTTAATGTGGGTAATTTTGATATACATCTTTTCATCAAATTTTGACTAATCAAGGCTTAATTCATCTTGACAGTAGTTTTAACATGGAACATATAATACAGTTTACCATCCAGGTTTAGCCACCAACTTCAACAAGAACCAGTTTGTAGAAATTTAAAGAACATTCATTCTTTTCAAACTCGCTTTCATCCTGAGGTAGATTATATACATATAAAATCATTGCTATCCCCCATGAAAAGGGGTTAGCCGAGTCAAAGCACACACTTTCAACAGATACTAATATACATTGATCACTGCTCTTAGCTTTTAAAGGACCACCGCAATTCACCTCCCACCATCACCCTGCATGGGTCATCCACACAGTAAGTGAGGAATGATCTTCTGCTGTGAGGCCCAACAGCCACTGGTAAATCTAATATTTGACATTTACATTAGGATGACTTAGCCATAAGTAGTTTGTGTGTCTTCAAGTGCTACAGAGATGTAGTGAGCATTAGGAGGGCATAGTTTTTGTTTTGCGAAGAAGTCAAGAGGTCTGCACTAAGCATATCTAGGCACTGCCTAATCAGAGATGCCAAAGGCCACTGATTGAACTGCTTGATGTTTCATAAAAGTAAAATGGCTGCATGACACTTAAGATAATCTACTGATATCACAAAGTATAATTTGTAAATCTTCGTAAAATGGCTGCATGACGGTTAAGGGATCCAACTGAGATCGTGCAATATAATTTGTAAATTTTCATAAAATAGCTACATAACAGCTAAGGGAACCTACCGAGATCACATAATCTAGTCGGTTGGTTTTCATAAAATGGATGCATAACAGCTTAGGGGACATATAGGGATCGCGAAATATAATTTGTAAAATTTCATATTTTAAGAAGCATAACATAATCAAATTATATTGAACTTAATGAGAAATTACCAAAAATATCAAACTGGATCTTGTAAAGACAAATAACCCTAGGATGTTTTAGGTTATTCATATTTACAAGGCAAGTCACCCAACTTAAGCTAATCTCACCGAATCTAATGTAACCACTTATGGGGTTGTTTAAATTTACATGGGATTCTTGATATTACTCATTTTTTTTTAAATCCAGCAAGTTCTCTCTGTTTAAAGATACTATACATAATACGTATGATCGATCACATATTTTATGTGCTTAGAGAGAAAAGCAAAATTCTAATTCATAGGATATATATAAATCAAGCTATCAGTGAACTGGAAAAAAAGGTTAGCCTACAATCAACAGGAGGTATGGGAGCAATACTTTGTGACTGGCACCAGCAAAGACTTTACTAAATTAGATATAAATAAGTTTATAGAGAAGAAATATTCTAATGCACAGAAAATTAGCAAGAATTATCCTTTAACCTAGAAGAGGAAAGGGAGCATTCCTTTGTGTCTGCCATTTGCAAAAGTTCACTATTATTTCAGAAACAAATATCAATAAAGTTGAAATGACAGAAGTTGAAGACGATTTTTTTTTTTTTTTTGGAATAGCAATACATTTTCTGGCAAAATATCATATAGCATTAACACAAGTATTCAATTATCACTATATATTTTCAAGCTTATTTCAAATATAAATGTATCTACTTAAAATCATATCAAAATGAGGAAAAATGTTGAAGAGAATTTTGTAATTCACGCTCAGTATAAACAATCTGTAGTTCTCACATCAGTAACCCTGAGTAATCAAAGCTCGGCAATGCGATGGCCAAACAGGATGTTATATGGGCAATGAGTTGGCCAAGCAGGATGTCAGGGGTCAATGAGATGGTCCAAAAGGTTGACAGGACGGACATGAGATGGCCAAACAACATATCAGACCAAACAGGATATCAGACGGGCAATGAGATGGCAAAGCAGGATGTCAGAGGGAAATTGAAATGGCTAAATAGGACATCAGTGGGGCAATGGTAAATAAGATGGTCAAAAAGATATGACCAAACTGGACGTCAGAGGCAATGAGATGGCCAAACCGGATATCAGATGGACAATGAGATGGCCATACAAAATGTTTGGATAATGAGATGGCCAAATAAGATGTAAGAGGAGCAATGAGATGGCCAAACAAGACGACAAATGGGCAATGAGATGGCCCCAAGCAGGATGTCAGAGCACCTTTATTTACAGCTGAATATACCTGAGGCGCAGGAGCAGGCTCTGGTTCGACCTGCACAGGTTCTGGGGCAGGAGCAGCCTCCATGACTGGTTCAGGAGCTGGGACTGGAGCAGGTGGAGGCTCAGCAACAACAGGCTGTAAGTGTCAATTTGAAGCCGTTAAGTGGCATTTCGCTTGTCAAGAGTGGTCGTCCAGCCGAGTTGAAAATAGTTACGAAGATTTTTGTGAAAATTTTATGAAGCTCATAATTTTTTTTTTCTCTTTTGTTTCATTGTCTAAATCCTTACAAAACTTCCTACCAAATAAAAGGCAGATTTAAAATAAAGAAAATTTAAATCATTTTTTTTTCCGTTATAAACTAAAATGCATGTATTAGCTTTTGAAGGTACTTGTTACAATAACACAAAGATAAAAGCAGCAACTTAACAGTAATAATAAGAATTAAGTAATTACAGTTTAATAACCAGCAAAATAAATAAAATTTCAGTGCTATTAAATTAAAAGTAAAATCAATATTATCCCACTTGGCATATACTGGACAGAGCCAAAGATTTCAATAACAACCAAAAAACAACTTTTAAATTATAAGTACAAACTAACCCAAGCAGATAAATAAAACTATAATCTTTGTGACAGATTACATTACATAAAATAGAAGAATATGAAATGGTAAATAAATACGGTAATAATTGTTATAATACATGCACAACAACAAGAGAAATAAGGGTAGAAGGAAACGGATAAACTGACAAATAAATTAACAAAGACAATAATGGTATAGCATACAGCAAAAAACAAGAAAATTCACAAAAATCTTGCATTCTCCGCTGCTAGTCCTATCATAAAAGACACAAAGAAACAATTAAACACATACACTACTAGGAAGGAGACAGCACTGGCAAGGAATCATTTATATCTCACAAGTTTAGTAACAAAGACAAGCACAGAACAAAAAAAAATAACAAAAAAAATTTTATGCAAAAGAGTGAAGTCATTCTGATGAAACTAAGAAAGAAGAAGATCAAGTAGGTCAAAAGATGCACTTTAATCAGTTGCTCTCCATAACGTTCCAGTCAGGAACCACTATTTACAGTCTACGAGGAGAGCGAGCAAAATATAAATGCAGAGACTCTGATACCTCAGGCAGTACTGGAACCTCTTGTAAAGTTACTGGTTCCGGCTCAGGCTCGGGAACTGGTTCTTGGAGTATGGGTTGCGGCTCGGGCTGTAAGAAATGCGAAATGCGCGCACTAATAGAATAGGCTCAGAGCTATGCAGGAGTAGCAGCTCTAGCTCCTTTAATAACCAAGAACAATTGCAGAAAGGTACATATTTCTTAGCCCAATTGAACATTAATCACAAATAATCAGGTTATAACAAATACAGTTACAAAAACACGTAATTGTTTATTTATATTAGATAAGATGGATTTTACTAAACACTTTACTAAACATAATAAATAAACTCTAAGGGCAACAAGTTTAATAAACATTAATTAACTCTGTAATCCACAGATGACGGTGACTTGTTATAAAGGCAAACCACACATTGTTTAGTTATCTACTCTACCTGTAAAATACTTACCTGCTTAATGTCTCAATTTGAAATAATAGGTGAAAAATGTTTCATGTAGTTTTATGGATAAAAAACTAATGATCGGAAACTTAAAGAAGATAAGACATTACTGATATTTTTTCTTATGAAATACAGGGTAAAATATATTTCATGCTTTTTATGAATAAACACTTCAGACAAATGACTAATAAACGGAATCTTTGAAAAGACAAAATGGTTCAATTTGCTTCTTAAGTGTTGCAAAACTGATCAATTTTTGTTAATAGAGAAAAATCTGTGATATATTAGGTTACATTAAAAAATGTGTCATGCATTCCATGAATAATAAACCATAGACAACTGACAAATGAAAAGTCTTTGAAAAGATAAGATGACTGAATATGCTTCCACGTGGCATGATATTCCTGATTACATACCATAATATAGATCACCAAGAGTGCTTTAGTGCATGAAAATTATCATTCAAATATTTTCACTACAAAGAATAAGTGTATTAACGCACAACACTACTGTAAACAAAAGAAGTTAAATAATGTCCACCATCCACTGTCAAATAAAAAACTAATAACAAAAAAGATGTCAACATTTAATGAATTCATTATCCAATACCATACTGGACAACAAATCATTTCCCCACTCAGAGAAATTATAGTTACTGGCGTACTATATAGAAAATGACTGCAAAGGAATTTTATGAAAACGAGCAATTTTATACGGTACCTGCCGTCCAACAATTAAACACCTAAATTTACAGGGCAGTCCCCCATCGGAGATATCACAACTACTCGTCTAATAAATAGCCATAAAATAAAAAAATTATATATAAAAACTATCAATAAACAATTAAACACGTACATTTATGCGTCAATCCCCCGGTCAAAGAAATCATAATTACTGGTCTAATAATGAAAAAATAACTGCAAACTAATTTCTTAAAACAAATAAAAATCTAAATTCTCAAAATTAAAAATAAATAGTTTCTTTTCATTGACTGAATATTGTACATGTTTGTTACTGACAGTATATAAAAATGCCCTTTAGGCTCATGTCCATAAAATAAATATATAGTATTGTTAGTATTGTGATGATATCATTATGAATTATTTTCTAAATCTAATCACTTCAAAATAAGTAATATCTGTAGTATTCATGACTTGGCAACAATCGCATACAGATTGGTGACCTCCAAATTAAAAGAATGATGAGATCATATACCCCCGTATATTTCATGATCCCGTGGACCTAACTGGGAGCTTATACTGAACCGCATTGAAGGTGAAACTTTTAAGAGCATATATTCTTTCTTAAATTTATCTTGAGGACCAAGCGGTATGCATAATTAAGCACGTTACGTCACTCGATATAAAAAAAACTGTGTCAAACTGTGTTACATGGTTTGGTACATTTCGTAGCAGCCGTTTTGGCGACAGCTGTTCGGGCACTGAAAATTTGACGACTGATGTTCTAATGCTATGATAATTTGCATATTTTTAAAACATAACCTAACTTAACCTAACCTAACTATTTACAAAACAGTCGTGTCAAATCATCAGTGCCCAAACAGTATGGCCAAATTGTCCCATTCTGGTGTTATAATGCATTAGGCTGTTATATCCTGCAGCTAGTTCAATCAAAAGGTTTATTGTGTTAATGATGTTTGGCCATGTCTTTTCACTGGATTTGAGTACCTTAGGAGGAGGTACCGGGGCATAGGGACGTGCCGATGCCACATTGCGAGCAGGCATGATTCGAATCCCACCTGGTGGAGGCTTGAATGGCTGTTTAAGGTAACAAATACTGTATATTGAAAAATTTCTCTAACATGTATAATTTTGGGTTAATCACTTCGTTATCTTGACTGTTTTTCTTATTATTTAATATCATATTTTGTAATGTGCATAGGGCTCTTCAGATAACACAATATATCCAAAGAAACTTTCTGGGGACTCGGGTAGTGCAGTGGTTAGAATACTCTAGGTAATTAGTATTTTGTAATTACTCGACTTTGGAAGTGGCAGACCCACTATCAACCCACAAAGGGTCCTTTAGAGCAGTTTCATCCTGTCTGCGTCTATCCCCATAATGGGGATTAACAGTGACACATAACAAGGCAAACAACATAGAATGAAACTCTCTCATGATTTCAATTTCATAAATTTAGTATTTCTGCTTCATTCCTAAATGTTCAGTTGGGCTTTTATAGCGTATAATTAGATATGCAAAAAAAAAAATGTTTATGCATCAAAACCTCAAATGGTTTTATTTTAGTTATGGAGATTCCTAAGGGGGTCCGGGGGCAAAGCCTTCGGCTAGGGAGGACACATTCCCCTAGGTAAGGTTATGTTAGGATGCACCAAAAATGTGTTTTTTCGACTCTTTTTCTTTGTGGAACAAAAACTTTACCTCTCAATTTGGATTAGGTGTTACTCTTAGTTTGATTTTGATATAACAGTAAACATAAACTCATAGCTACTTTTATCAAACATTTTTGTATTACTTTATTGTCCAGTGGTGTTAACATTATTAACTCTGTACCTAATACACAGTTTTGAAGAACTGTCTCGCAGTGATATTACATTCAAAGCTTAGTCCTCATCACAATATAGCTGTCCCTCAGCTTACAAGGTTTTAAATAGTGCAGTTTTGAATATACATGGTTGGAACATATAAAAACAAAAAATTATTATAACAACTACAGTACTGTTTAAGTACAATACAGTAATATAGGCATAATTGAAAGTACACAAGTAGTTGGGAACAGAGCATATCCTAGGCACAGACAAAATTATATAAGGGTTTTGACTATATGAGATTCTTCACTTACAAAGGAAGTGGTAGAACCAATTATTAGCGTAAGATGAGGAACAACTGTGTATGATAATTCTTGGCTTTTTATGTAAAAATTACAGTCACCATCTATGACACATGTTTTATGGACTGTGTAAAATGTCTCATATTATTATATATTTTCAAAGATTGACACAATTATTCATTAACGAGATTCTTTCTCTCTCTCTCTCACTATTAAATTTCAGAATTTCAATCTTGCTCAATCTTCAATTTCTAAATTTCACCCCTCCCTTTGATTGCATATATATGGCTATAATGTATATGTTTACTAGAATTCGGACAAGACAAATTGCAAATATACTTTCCACTTCAATTTCTGAATATTGTGAAGAATTAATATCAGTTAAATGTGTCTATAAGAAAATTCTCTCATTATGATCAAGTATTTCATAATAAAATTCGAACCATCTTCACTTACATACTGTATGTGGGGAAATAGTTTAGTATTCATGGGAAATTTTGAAATATGTCATGCAAAAATAATAAAATTTGTTGGATATTTCTAATGATTTTAAAGAAAAATACAGAAGTATAATGAAGCAATTCTCATGGTAGTCGAGTTTATGATTTATAAACTTGAACCCACTGTGCTTACATAAGTGAAGAAACAAAGTTTACGGTTGCAGAGTTTCATACTCAAGGGAAATTTTCAAATACATCAGATATTTCTGAAGATCTTAAACAAATATAAAGCAGTCTGAGCTTCATAAGGCCTAAATATCCCTATGAAAATGTTATTTCTAAACAATGGACTTGATCCCATAGGTAAGAGGAATGCTATGTCTCTGTCAATTCTCTATTATATTCCCTAACAAGTTACCTACCAGAACAAATTCATGTCTACCATAACTATAATAAATTTCCAAAATAAGTATAAAATATTAAAACTTGTAAAAATCCAGAATTCAATGTCCTAAAATCTTACATCCATTTTACACTAAGCTCATTTATTTCTCAATATAAAATCTTACATGTTTCAGGGAAGCTTCTTACACTCTGTACTATTTAACACTCCAGAAGTTGACTATTACAGTATTATGATTATCTTCATAAGCAATAATGTACGTTATTTCAATGATTACTGCTCTTAATCCAACCAATACTAGTATGATGGACCCTGCATATTTTTAAGCACACCAAAATTATTCTATGACTGTGGTTTTCTTCGTAAGCAATGATCATTTTAATAAATATTGCTATAATTCACACCAACACTAGTACTTTTAACCCGGTGAAATTCAGAAGCCACATTTTATTATCGTGCAGATGGAGAGTGCTTGGAAAGTTAAATATTGCTATGAAAAGACAAGATTTCCGTTGCATAGTCCAGCAAGGTCATGTAAGGTCAAAGGTTGTGAGTGTGCGTGGTATGTGATATAGTTTTATAAAATTAATTAAAAGCTCCATAAAATACTTACAGCGGGAGCTGGAGCAGGGGCTGGAGCCGGGGCAGGGGCAGGAGCTGATTGGGCCATGGAGGCGGTCATTGCACCAGCGGGCACTGGGGCACCGCTAGAGATCATAGAAAAAGGAAGGAAGAGAAAAAAATTAATACTTTTATACCGTGTTAATGATTTCATAATGGAAACAAAGTCAGATTTTAATATGAATACATAAAACAAAAAATAAAAAGCAACAGAAACGAGATAAAATAAAATGTAATAAAAGGTACAGTAGGAGGCAGGAGGCGAGGCACTTACGGCTTGACCACTACAGGCTCCAAGTTTGGGGCAGGTGGGTTGTGGCGGGCCGCCTGCTTGGCATGGACATCACAGTAAAGCTTCTCGTTGATGTTGTAGTAGCCTGAGCAAGGAGAGGAATCAGCAAACTCGCCCCATCTTATTTGAAAATCTACAAAGGCTTAAAGACTACTACACTTCACGCCACCCAATTTCTCCTCCTCCTCCTCACGTTAATATAAATTTATATTACTGCCACATTAATCTCCTAGGTATTTTTTTTACTATTACACCTCTCTCATCCCCAACTAGGCCATCACATTTATAATTCTACAAGGCTTAAAGGCAACTTCATGCCACCCAATTTCTCCTCCTCCTCCAAACAATACTATAAATATCTATTGCTGCCACGTTAATCTCCTCAGTATTTTTTTACTACTGCACATTATTTTATGTTGCTAAAGTAGGTCCCAATACTGTAAGATAATTAGCGTGTTTTGAACAAATCTGAGCTTCAAAATTATCGAGAATTACTAGTCTTTAAGTTAGGTTTGGTTAGGAATAATTTCCGATGGTTTTGAAGATCTGATTCATTCAAAAACATCAAAACACATAAGAAAAACATAAATTTCAGTTCCAGATGTAGACAGGTGTAATTGCAAAAATTTACAATAAACTCACCTCATCACAATTAAAAACCTAAGAGGCAAAAACATCAATACTTCACACTACCCAATATCTCCTCCTCCTCCTCCATATACATAAATTTATAAATCACTCCCCTCTTCTTCTTCATCATAATGTAGTTCCAATACACTAAATCTAATATTCCAAATGTCTTTTTAAAACCTATGTAAATATGTCCTAAGGCACCCATAGTGACTTGATATGAAAAACTTTTGATATATATAAATGTTGGGTTTTGTGTAACATCATATTCAAAGTAGGGATATAACAGACAGTGATGAGCTGTACTCACGCAAAGCAATTAGCTAGATATCTTGAAAATTATTTATTAATGAGTTACCAAATATATCAACAAAGACTGCCATTACAACAGTACTGAATTTTAATTTACTGCCACATAATCAGTAACATAGAAACTTATAAAAAGTCTAAAAGAAAATCTGCAACATAACTCACCACATCTAATTAATTCCCATTTGAACACTTGATATGTAAGACATTTTAAGATAATAGATGCAGTTAAGGCAATTATTTTATTCCAGGTCTGAAAAGCCACAAACAATTGGAGAGGATCATATAATACAAGTGAATGCTAACAAAAAGGGGACAGGCTTTTATAATGATACTCACCAACATTCTTTAAGGAAGATCCACAGGTCGAGCACTTGAAACAATCAGCGTGCAGGTTCTTATTCTTTATACGCACGAACACTCCGCTGAAACACACATCCTACCATCAACTTACTGTAGATTTGCAGATGGTCTAATCCACTATGTCACCCACAATGCAGCATGTGTCCACAATGTCACTCACAATTCAAATGCATCAACAATGACACCCAAAATTTAACTGTGAATGAAATGTCTCCCACTATTCAAATGTAGGGGAAAAAAGTAACTCTCCCCTTATCCAGCTTTACTTATTAATTACTAATAGGTCCATTCAAATTTCAATATACCAATTAACGGTTTTGTTACTCTTCTGTTATTTTTTCAGTTACAAATAAGTCAATTCAAATTTGAATGAACTGTATAAGTTTTATTATTAATAACTGTATTTCAACTACAAACAAATCAATTTAAAGTCAAATGGAAAAATCTGTCCCCTTGATTATCTTAATGATAGTTTAAATAAACACTCTGATTTAAATACAAATTTAAAAAATCTGTCCTTTTTTCGTCTCTAGTTTATGTAACGATTCAGTTCAAATTTGAACAAACGCAGTGACTGTCCCTTATTCATTTATAGTTTACATAATGATAAAGTTCAAATATGAATAAAATATCTCCCGATTCATCTTTCAACTAAAACTTTGCCCTTATTTGTTTCTATAGCTTAAATACCTACTGTAATTTGAACAAAATAGCAATGTCATTGTCCATCTTTTTTTTCTTATTTACTTATAATCAAATCAAAATTTCAACATTAATCTATAATGATAAAATAATCAACAATCAATGTCAAATTTGAATTGAATTGTTGATAATTACATTATCAAAGATGAATTATGTACTAACTACTGAAGAATAAATGAATAAAACTTGACCTACTTCAGCTTTTTATTTTAATATAAAACAAGGCAATGGATATTAAATAATATACAATAACTGTCATCAACAATTAAATCCAAATTTAATTGACGACTCTGAACAATTATCAGTCTTCAATGTTTAATACCAACAGTAACTTTCAAGTAAGAATTAACAAAATACTGTACCATAATGAAGCTTGTCATTTTAATTGTTACTGGTCAAGTCAAGCTGGAATGAATAATGTTCCTCTATTTGTCTTAAGTTTCATTACCAATGGTCACATTAAATTTGAATGAATGCATAATCTCCTACTTTGTCTCTAACAGTTCAGTTCCAGTGGTCACTACATATATGAATAAATGCACATCTCCTATAATTTGTCTTAGTTTAATTGCTGTAGGTCACATTAAATTTATATAATTGCAATATCTCCTAATATGTCTTCACAGGTTAAGTACAAACAGTCACTCCAAATTTGAAGGAACGCACAATCTCCTTTTATGCTTTATGTAATTCGCTTACAGAAAACAAAAATATAAGCTTATATCTAAGCATGCATACTGTTGGAAAAATAAATTGTGAATGACAAAGCAGATCACAAGATACTCTTAAGTAATTTGGGTGACTTAGGAAATTTAGGTAACTGCAGACGATATAATGGCCAATAACATGGATGAACGCATACAACATGCAATAACATTTCTTTCTCTACAAAAGTTTTTGATAAAAGGTGAATTACTGATAAACATATGGTACAGTATACATGTTTCTCTTCAATTATGTAATATCAAAAAATAGCACTGAAAATAGCATTCGGGTAGTTTTTCTCCCAAACTGACAAGCAAAAATTATACGGGCCCCCCTTTAATTAA